>JAVSCE010002558.1:0-49887 GCA_032199065.1 Smutsia gigantea | reverse complement strand
TCGGGTTCTGGTGACACAACAAAGCAAATCATCCCCATAGTGTGTGGAATCCCAGGGACGGTGAACCCTCAGAGCTCACAACAGGGCCGTCCAAATGGCCTTCAGGGTTGGGGCAGGTAAGGAGGACCAGTCTTACTGTGGTGTGAAGGATGGATTGAAATAGAAACCAGAGGGTGGGAGAGTCATTTCTGAGCTTGCGGGAGCATAATGAGGGGAAGGCAGTAGATGTCTGCCAGGAAACACTATACAGCCATGAAAATGAATAGCTCCCATTACACAGAACAAGCACAGGTGAATCTCAGAACTATACTGTGGAGTGAAGGACTGTGTGTGATATAATCTATTCATATAGGCTCCAAACACCTGGCAAAATGAAGCCATAATGTTTAAGGATATAATATAGAGTAGAACTATAAAGAAAAACCAGAAAGGAATTGCCATAAAAATCAGGTTATCTTTGGGGAGGATATCGCTGGGGCTGGTGTCTGGGAGGTGGTAGAGGGGGGTTGGAGGGCCAGAAGTATCCTGTTTTTTGACCTGGATGGTAGTCACATGGGTATTTGTGATGCATAAAGCTATACATTTTAGTTCTTCATACTTTTCTGTGTGTGAACAGTTATGGGGTGGGGGGAGTAAGGAAGAAGAAAAAGGAAGGTCACGTCTGAGCAAGGCCCACTACAGGAGGAAAGGGAAATTCCTTGGGTGACTAGCTGAGCTTCTCTCCACTCCAAAAGGCTCGTGTTTTGCATTTCAGCATCTCTGAAATTGGGGTCCCCCTGTCATTGCTGGCATCTTAGCTGTGATGAAGTATGGGTGTTTCAGGGCCCCTCACTGTCCTGACAGCCTCCCTCCAGGCAGCCTCTGACCTCCCAGAGCAATGCCAACAGAGTGTGGCCCGCAGCAGGCCCTGGGCCTGCAGTCAGGAGTGATTAGGGAAGGGGGCGTGCTTGGCTCCAGGGCGGCGCTGGTCACGGCAGGAAGCAGGACAGGAAAGCAGGCCACTGACGCCTGCAGGCTGCTGCTTCCTGTGTGTTACATCCCTCAGTGACCTGGCCGGCCTTGTGCTTGTTGATGGGCTAGGAAGTGGAAGGACAGTCTCGTGGTGGGTACTGAATGGAAGAAGTGGCCACGGACCTATGAACCAGCCCTGGCAGGGCTTCATCAGAGGACCCCGGGCAGAACTCACTCTCAAATATGCCTTCAGTTTCAATTTAGACCAAGCAAGACTTGAGTTACACGGTGACAAAGGGAGGTGGCAGAGAGAGGTGGGAGTGGGTTTCAGTTAGATTTCAGAGGGACCTCCAGATGGCAGCTGTGGCAGCCCCAAACCCCTACTCTGTGTAAATGCTGCGCCCCCTTCTCGGGAGACTGCGTATGCCACTACAGACTATCTGGGAGGCCTCAGTGCATCAGACAGAGTGAGTGCAAGGGGGCGTGTGTGTGTGTTTTTTGGCATTGTCTCATTAAATCAGTCCCAAAGTCCAAGAGGTAGGCACTGTTTTGTTATTTCCAATTTAAACCAAGGAAAGAAAGATGGAAGGTGCAGAACAACAAATTGTCAAGGTCACACAGCTGGTCAGGGTGGGTGCAGGATTGGCCTCTCCAAAGGCCAGCTCTTAGCCACCAGGCAGCCCTGCCTAGTCACGTGAGGCTCCGTGCTGGCCCTGAGAGGGATCAGGTTTTCTGGTCCATTCTGTATCTCTTTCTCAAGGAAGAATTGTCTGCTTCCAGAGAGACCTTCCCTCCCACCTCCAGAGAGTTCCTTCAAATACTGATCAGAGAGCAGCTACCATGACTTGATGGCTTACCACAGTCCCACTTGATTCCTCTTCTGTCCTTGGCCCCGAGCCTTTCCAGTCACACTAAAAATAGTGCGACCGAGCCCAGGTCTGTCCGGGAGCCAGGACTATTTTTTCTCTGTCCTCAGGAATCATCTAGTCTGAGGCACGGACAAGCTGGACTGCCCCCATGACCACTCAGATGTGGGGCCAGGAATGTTCTGGCACACACACCTATCCCCAGAGCTGGGCTCAATGCTGCTACTCACCCCACAGCCTCTACCACGTGCCTCCCCAGACACTAGTTCCAGGAGGAGGGGGTGGGGGCCTTGCACTGTGCAGAATAAGGGGTTTATGTCTTTATCCACAAGAGAACAAGCAGCCGGTTTCAGCCACGCTGCCTCTTACCCCTGCCGACTGAGCGGGAGCATGTTAATCTATGGGTCTGTAACATCCACTCGGAATGGAGGCCTGCACCAGAAGCTGCCTAAAGGCAGCAGACATCATCTTTCCACGGGAGGCTGAAGGATTTCCTTGTCCGAATGTCTTTACTCGTGGAAGAGATTCGCATCTGCCTGGCTTGCATGTAAGTCCTAGTGCCAGGCTCCTGCCTGGAATGCCCATCCTCTCCTTTACTGGGATGGCCTGGCCACTCTGCAATGTCCAGCTGACATCCTGTCTCTGTAAGGAAGTTCCCCCTGACCAGTCCAGCCCACCTCCTCTTACCACCCGAATGATAGACACCCTTTGTAGAGGTTTTTCCTCTGCCCATAGCCTTTCCCTCTAAGTGGCGAGCTGTCGTGGCCGTGGCTCTCTCCCTCGCCTGCACCAGGAGTGCAGCAGCTCGCCAGCACGTGGAAGCTGATGAACCAGCTGGTCGGCACGCCCAGCTTCGCTGTATTCCAGAAACAAACTGGTTCACTCATCTGTTCCATGCACAAACATCGGACATTTCCTCTGCCTGTTCCTGGCTGGACACTGGAGATGCCATGTCTAGTGAGACTGGGTCGCCTCAGTAGAGTGGGGAGACACCACCATATAGTGGCAAAGTGCAATTATTCACATGCAGTGGGGACTACCTTTGCCCAGACTGGCCTGTGACAGGTCTTCACAGAAGCTCAGAAACACGTGCAGGGGGAAAGTGGAAGAAAGAGCACCCAGCAAAGGCTAAAAAGTTGCCAAATTTTTGCTCTGTTCTCAGACCAGCTGGCCTTGGACAGGGAGGCTGTTTGGCTACTTACCTTGGTGGAGAGATTGTCCTCCATGGAGCAGGAGAGTGGGGCCTGGGCACCATCCCTTCCCCAAGAGGTGTCAGAACACCTGGAGCCCTGCGCCTCTGCCCCCAGGGCCCTGCCATCTCTCCTCCTGGCCTCTTTCTGCTCCTTCCCAGTTAGGATAGAATTGGCCCCTGGGACCCTGGTGTGCTCTCCTCCTTGTTAGAATCTCAACATTGTATGAATCACCAGGCCCAGCTGCCCTAGCAGGGCGGTCGGGGTCGGACGTGTGGATCAAAACAACAAAATGATGCTGATGGCCCCAGTCAGGGGATGCTGGGGCCAACCGGAGAGGTTGCCGTCCTTGGTCACTGATAATGAGAGCGCTCCCAAGGCTGCTGATCTCAAACTCATCTCTTAGAGAGCTTTAAGCATCTGGCCAGCATCACCAATAATAAGAGTGTGAAGAACCACCTCTTACCAAACACTTTACAAGTAGAATTTCATTTAATCATGAGGCGACTTTACGACGTAGGGTGAAATGGTGTGCCTGAGATCCCACGGTTAGTTGTGACAGAGCTGGAACATGAGGCCCAATCTTTTTGGACTTTAAGAAAGCCCAAGCACCATATTCCAGTCATGAAGAATGATCCTGGTCTAAGGATGCTGGACGGCTTGGCCTGGCCCTCTGCCCCAAGAGCCCCCAATCTCCCCTAGCTTCCAGGGCAAGGCTCTGACCCATTCAGACACCCGTCACACTTTACTGCATCCCTGCTGGGTGCTGTGCAGAGACCTGGGAAAGACACAAAGATACACAGACCCAGTGATCAGGTAGCTTCCACCCAGAGGAACCCAGAAGGACCCCTATCCCAGTACCAACCAAAACTTCCCATTTTTTAATGTGACCTGCTCAGTATTCCCATGCTCCAGCCAACACCTGTTTCCCCTTCCTCTACGCTTCAAGGTGTTTATTACCCAAACCACACTCCTACTGCTTTTTTTCATTCAGCAGTCATTTGTGTGTCATTTGTATGTGGAAGGCACGGGGGATGCATTAGTAAAGGCATGGCCCCTGCCCTCGTGGAGCACAATCTGAGAGAGGGAGACAAACATGTCAGTGCAAGACTGATGTGTGTGTGGCCTGCGGCAGAAACCTGCACCACTTCCTCCTCCCCACACAAGTACACTGGCACACTCTTAGAAAGTAGCATCATGAAGTAAGGGGAGGAAGACTGGACCAGAAAACCTGAGTTCCAAGCTGGTGCCACCATCTGGAAATATTGGAGAAGTCATTCAGTTTCTTCATTCTGTAAAGTGCATATAATTATACCTAACTTGCCGATCTTACAAAGTTTTAGTGATATGCTTTCTTTTTTTTTATTTTGGTATCATTAGTATACAATCACATGAGCAACACTGTGGTCACTAGATTCCCCCCATTATCAAGTCCCCACCACATACCCCATTACAGTCACTGTTCATCAGCGTAGTGAGATGCTATAGAATCACTACTTGTCTTCTCTGTGCTATACTGCCTTCCCCGCATCCCCGCCCCCGCCTACATTATGTGTGCTAATCATAATGCCCCTTATTCCCCTTATCCCTCCCCTCCCACCCATCTTCCCCAGTCCCTTTCCCTTTGGTAACTATTAGTCCATTCTTGGGTTCTGTGAGTCTGCTGCTGTTTTGTTCCTTCAATTTTGCTTTGTTGTTATACTCCACAGATGACTGAAATCATTTGATACTTGTCTTTCTCCGCCTGGCTTATTTCACTGAGCATAATACCCTCTAGCTCCATCCATGTTGTTGCAAATGGTAGGGTTTGTTTTCTTCTTATGGCTGAATAATATTCCATTGTGTATATGTACCACATCTTCCTTATCCATTTATCTACTAATGGACACTTAGGTTGCTTCCATTTCTTGGCTATTGTAAATAGTATTGTGATAAACATAGGGGTGCATCTGTCTTTTTGAAACTGGGCTCCTGCTTTTTTAGGGTAAATTCCTAGGAGTGGAATTCCTGGGTCAAATGGTATTTCTATTTTGAGTTTTTTGAGGAACCTCCATACTGCTTTCCACAATGGTTGAACTAATTTACATCCCCACCAGCAGTGTAGAAGGGTTCCCCTTTCTCTGCATCCTCACCAACATTTGTTTGTCTTTTGGCTGTTGGCTATCCTCACTGGTGTGAGGTGATATCTCATCGGGGTTTTAATTTGCATTTCTCTCATGATTACTGATATGGAGCATCTTTTCATGTGCCTGTAGGCCATCTAAATTTCTTCTTTGGAGAAGTGTCTGTTCATAACCTCTGCCCATTTTTTAATTGGTTTATTTGCTTTTTGTTTGTTGAGGGGCATGAGCTTTTTATATATTTTGGATGTCAACCCCTAATTGGATGTCATTTATGAATATATTCTCCCATACAGTAGGATGCCTTTTTGTTCTACTGATGGTGTCCTTTGCTTTACAGAAGCTTTTTAGTTTAATGTAGTCCCACTTGTTCATTTTTGCTTTTGTTTCCCTTGCCCGGGGAGATATATACGTGAGTGATATGCTTTCTTAATCGAAGTACATGAAAACATTTCACAGATTATAAAGTATTATACAAGTAGTAGGTATCATTATATTTATCTTCTGTCTCCTAGGATGCCTGCATAAATCTGGGCACATGGTAGATATTGAATAAGTACCAGCTCATTTAAATTGAATTGATTCATTCACCCCATTTAACACCTTCTGGGAGTCTTGTGGGCTTTGGAAGCCATTGTGAATCTAATACTAATAATGCCTGACCTGCCTGTGGGGGTTTTGGCTGCCTCGGAGGACAGTGAGGATATAGAAGTGCCTTGGAAGCTATCGATGTTGACTGTACTGACTCTTAGGAAACCACCTTGGTCCCCCATCATGGGGGCCTGGGCTGAGGGCCAGGTGGCCCCAGATGTGGAGCCATGGCCATGGGGCAGCCTCACTCCAAGCCCTAGGCCCATTCTTCTTGGGGAATAAACTACACTTTCCCCAGTCTGGGCTTCCAAACCACTGGGGCTACCTGGCCCAGGATAGTGCCTGTGACATGGGCATGGCCACTAGAGGGACAAGCCACTGTGTGCCCAGCCCTCATTAGCCCTTCACTCTCATTTCAGCACCCCTACCCCACGGAGGATGAGAAGAGGCAGATCGCAGCCCAGACAAACCTCACCCTCCTGCAAGTAAATAACTGGTGAGTTAGCATCACCTGCCCAAAGGCGCTCAGATCTGGGGGCCACTGCTTGGCAGAGGAATGCATAGCAGGGAATGAATGCCCAGTCCTGCCTCAGTCTCCGCCCAGCTACCATGCCAGGCCTCCCACTGGGCCAGAAGCGGAAGGCCAGAATCAACACAGCGACCTATAGCTGCATCTGCAGCTTCTCATCGCCCTCTGCTGGGAAATCGCATCAGGAACATCCCTGGAAGCTTCTTGATGAGTAGAAAACCCAGCCCCACATGCACTGCAGAGACCCCCCAGGAAGGAAGGCATGCATCCAGGGGCTGCAGGGGCTGCCAGTGGTCACCTGATCTACCCACCACCTGTGTGAACTGAACTCAAACTACAGTGTTCTGCAAAGCTGGGAGTGGGGAAGAGGAGGAAGAATTGACTGTTCTGACCTCACAGGGCTCTCAGTTTTCCCCTTTCCTGCATCTGGCTGGGCTGTCATAGAAATCTCCAACAGCAAGGCCTGGTTGAATAGGAATAGACCCAAGAGTTGGGCGCCCTGGTCTGAGCCCTCAGCCTCCTTGAGAGAAGTTAGAGGTTAGCGCTGTTGACTAAGGGGGCTCTTCCCTCTTCTGTTCAGTCCTCAGGTAACAATTTCTGACCCTTCTCAGGCCTTCATCCCATGGTTCTTGTGGTTACCAAGCCCCAGGTGATTCCATGAGTTCCTCGGTGCCCAGGGCTCCTCTCCCAGTTGGTCTGCACACCTTAGATCAGACTCCAGTCTGTTCTGTACATTGAATTAGTGCTGAGAGTCTTGAATCCACTCGTTCTCTCTGTGCACACATACATGTGCGCACACACACCATCACCTTGGTGGTGGCTGACCAGTCTCTATCTTTACCCCTGGATAGGTTCATCAATGCTCGGAGGCGTATCCTGCAGCCCATGCTTGATGCCAGCAACCCAGACCCTGCCCCTAAAGCCAAGAAGATCAAGTCACAGCACCGGCCCACCCAAAGATTCTGGCCCAACTCCATTGCTGCGGGTGTGCTGCAGCAGCAGGGTGGTGCCCCAGGGACAAACCCTGATGGTAAGAACTGGGGCTGAGCATTCCCTAGACCAAGGTGTGGGGGGTCTGGTGGATGGACCTCCTGGAGCTCCCTCAGGACAGGCCATGCAAAGATTCGAGGGCTGAGCTATCCCAGCAGTTATCCCTCCCTGATGCCCACCAAAGGTGTGTGAGCCTGAAAGAAGGGGATGTTTCTGCATATGTTTTAATAAGCAATGATGAGTGGGAGTCGGTGGTCATCTGAGTCAATGACTGCTCAGCAGAGCCCTCTCCTCACGCCCACACCCACCATCAGCTCCTTAGCACCCATCAGTGTCTGCACAGGGCCATCTATAAATACCGAGGCAGGCAGCTGGCTTGTGAACGGAGGCCAAGAAGCGCCTTGTTTTCCCAGTTTCTCCATCACACCCTCCATATACACTTTTCTAATTGCCGGTCGCCTGGTGCACAATGAATAATTCAATGAACCAGACACTTTATAGCTTGGCACATGACAATAGCTGTGTGTGGGAAGGAGGGGAGGTGTGCATCTTGCAGACATACCTTCATGTGTACGTGCATTTATATGGTTGTGTACAGGCTCCTATGTGATGGGCAGTTGTCTCACAGGTATAGTGGAAATAAACAGATTTTGAGTTAGCCTAACCAAGGAGAGAATTGCAACTCTTTCGTGCCTGACTCTACCACCTTGAGCTAATGTCTCAACTGCCTAGACTCAGTTTGTCCTCTTTAGATGAGGATAATAATACCTGCCCTGAAGAATTGTTAAAATAACAACACACATTCACATAGAAGATGCTCGGTCACTGGTAACGGGGAGTGCTGCTGCTTGGGAGAGGGCACGGCGTGGCTGGCAAGTGAATGGATGGCCGGGGAGGGCGAGATGTCCAGCTCAGTTGCTCCCTCCCCCTAAGCCGGTCCCTTCCACTCTGTCCAGCACTGATGTTCCTGGGCCTGATCCTCGCCTTCCTCTCTCACGTAGGTTCCATCAACTTGGACAACCTGCAGTCCCTGTCCTCAGACAATGCCACTATGGCCATGCAGCAGGCTATGATGGCCGCACACGATGACTCACTGGATGGGACAGAAGAAGAGGATGAGGATGAGATGGAAGAGGAGGAGGAAGAGGAGCTGGAGGAGGAGGCTGATGAGCTTCAGACGACAAATGTCAGCGACCTGGGCTTGGAACACAGTGATTCCCTGGAGTAGTCAGGCACCCCAATGGCACTGGTCACCAAGCGGGAGAGGAGTGTCGTCAGGAGGGCTTCCGGGTGGGGGGACGGGACACGGGCAGGAAGCACCAAGGAAGCTGAGCCCTAGCTTCCCCGAATCAGCAGCTTGAAGAACCACAGGGGAGACACCTGCTCCCTCCCAACCACCAAGCTTCAATGGGTACCCCAGCCCCACTTCCCTAGAACTGCGGGGACTCCGTTTGGCGGGGCCAGCCCAGCAGCCTGCACGGACAGGCAGGAGTGAGATCCAGACTCACCAACTCCCTGAGGACAGATGGCACCGTGGGCCCCCTACTGAAGGACTTGAGTTGTTTACAAGCCTGCACTGTGAGGCGCATCGGTGCTGTTCGCAGAGTGAGCCTTTGCGGGAGACAGACTTAGACAGTGTGGGTCTGGGCGCCACCCCCAGGAGGTTCTCAGCTCCTTTGAGGGACATCCAAGGGCAGGAGGGGGCCCAAACGCATCATCAGTGGCTGGAGGATGGGAGGGCCTGAGGCATCACTTCATGCAGACTGGAGTAGGACCTGGTTCCATAGGCTCCAGCCTGTTCCTCCAAGGCCTGTCTCTGGGCACAGGTGACCGTGGACTTGGGAGAGAGGGACAGGAGCCCCAGAACCACCTTCTCTCCTCTGCTGAAAACAAATGGTAAGCTGGTGGGCTCAAATTGTAGGAGGTTAAAACAAGTCCCTTCACCTCAGCTGGCTCTAAGACCCAAGGAAGTGGCAGAACCTGGGCTAAGAGCCTTGTCAAGGTCACTCAGGGGACCCCAGCCATCGCCAGGGAGTCACGTACTGAGTTCCTGTAACAAGAGGACAGTGGTCTGACCCCAGATGCTCCGGCCCCGCCCCACACCGTCAGGGCGGAGCCAGGTCAGCTTGGAACCTTCCCACCCCATAAGCTGCTCACGGCTGTCCCTCTGCCCCCCAGGTGGGCTCCATCCGCCCCCATCCTTTCTTTCATTTCATCCTTCGGAGGAGGCAGAAGAAACAGTGGAAAGATGCGTCAGCCCACTGGGAAGCCGGGGGCTGCAGAAGGTGCTACATCCCTTATCCAAAGTGTGGGGGAGGGCCCAGCGCAATGGCACGCGAGAGCCAAGGGGTACCCTACTCACCTGCCTCGCTAATCCACACACCACGATTAAATACAGCGCCAGAGGACCTGGGGCTCTCTCGAGGAGGATGCTTTCCACCATCTGCCCTAACACAACCCCCCCAGCCCCCCCTTCCAGGCCCCCAGGATTGGCACCCCCTCCTCCCCTCCCCACCCACCCCTATGGCTGTGAATGACAGGACTGATCAGACATGTGTTTTCCATTGGGTTTAATTTAATGGACTGACAGTTGCATTTGAAGCTGTGCGTTGGCCATCAGCGGCAGGATGCAAGTGGCTACCTGGCTCAACCGGAGGGGACCTTCAGGGCCCTCTGGGGCTTTCCCTCCCCAACCTGGTTGGGGTGGGGCACAAAGATGGTCACTTTCCTGAGGTCTCCCTGAAATGAATGTATTTCTCCCTCAAAAGAGCTGATATATAATGTTTTAATAGGGATTTTTGAGAAACAAATGACCTTATTTATAATCTGGTGATCCAATCATTTTTTTACTCCCTTTTGATGCCATAGGTAGAGGAGAGTCTAGCTTTTTTGGCGTGAGACTTCTGCCACGTGCAGTGGGCTCAAAGACGTTTCCTCTTCCGTTTCGTTTTCCTTGTCCTCACACACACACACACCCTTCCACGCACCACTTTGAACAGGCAATCCACCCGCCACAGGCGCACCTGCACACCCGTGCCCACATGCCCTCTTCCCAGGCCCTCCACCTACCTAATGTTATGCAACCTCCTTCTGATGTATCCACCAACCCAGTACTGAATGTGGCTGAGAAGTTTTCAGTAAATCTTATTACCTACCGGAATTCTGGTGCGAGATTCTGTTTCTGTGATCGGTGGTTAGTGGGGCCCTGGACCAGAGGAAATTTGGAGGCCTCAGCATGCCCCCTTGTTGAATGACTCCCCATGGAAGGGGAGATTCCTGGTGTGACCTCAGTCTACCTGGCTGGGGAGGAAGACAGCAAGTTTGGCATGTTCACCCCATGTATGTCTGGCTCTGGGACAAAGAGATTAGGGAAGGAAGCCAGAAGGAAGCTCGGTACTGCCCTCCCCTGACAATTTTCCCCCATAGATGTGGAGAGCTCAGAATGTGGTCCCCCTCTTCCACCAGACTCCACCTCCCACAAGGGCCTTCGCTTTTCCATCTCCATCCGAGACTCAAAGCTGGTCAGCACTGTCCTGCCCCAGCCCGCATGCATGCCCACCCTCGCTCTGTCCCTCAGGTGGAAGGGCCCAGGAATCGGGAAGGAGAGAACGTCTTGCCTAATTTAATCCTGGAACTGTGTCCAGAGGAGAGCCTGCCCTTTGAATCCTCTGTATTCTCCAGGGCAAGAAGAAACTTAGGGGCAGCTAATCTCCCCAAGTAAGTGAGAGGCAGTCTTTCTTGTTACGTGCAGCCTACAGGTCTCCTCGCCTGGGCGTGGCTGATGAGCTGTCCAGGGCATCGGTTTGAAGCAGGAGGGGGATTTCCTCATCTGTGTTCACAAAGACTAGAGAGTCTGCACTTTCCTGTGGACACCCTAAAGTAAGGTTGAAGATGGGCAAGGGAGTGGTACACAGGCAAAATGTGCCTCCATGCAGCACAGATGGCAATTCCCTGCGGGATGGTGGTTTCCCAGGTCCAACCCTCCGGCCATACCTGGAGAGTTCTGTACACACAGCAGAGACCCCACTTCTAGACAGTGAAGAAAGACTCAAGATCCACAAGAAGATGCTACCTTAGCACCTCACCTCCCAGGGCCAGGAAGATAGCGACTCTCAAAGAAGTGTTTTCCAAGGAGCACACTGTTAAAAGACGTTCTATTTTTTTTTTTAATGCCATGGCCAAATTAGTCTAGGATGAACTGCATATTACATTTTTCTAGTGCAGTTTCATAAGGCTTGTCAATAGAGTTCAATATAGTAAAGGCTCTGAAAATTCCTGCAAGAAAGAAACCTGTTTAGCCTGTTCCTCAAATTTATTTGCCTTTTTTTTCTCAAGTAATAATATCTATTCAAGTATACCAGTATTCTACAAAACACACCTTAGGGAGCACTATTCTAAGAAATTACAGAGTAGCCTGCCCCAGCCTCTCCCTGTCCTTCCTAAGCTTTTCAATCAAGTTCTACCATCTTTTCAACCATGCTACTAATTAAAATGGGGTTTCCTAAATCATTTGAGATGTGAGTGGTTGTGTTTTGAGAAAGCAGCCACCTCTCTATGACCCAAATCCTATCCAGCCCAAGGAGAAGGTGGGCCACAACCCCTGTGGAAATAATAAAGATGGAACAATACAGGGTTGGGGTATGGGGAGATTTCTTTTACCCCCCCAAAAGAGCTCTGATATCAGGGCCCTGGAAACCATTCAGACTGACTTCTGCCCCAACTCCTATCCCATCAGGAAAGATCTTTCAGGTTTGCAGATGCCTGCTGGTGGGAGTTGATGGGCAGAGCTGTACTTCCATAACTAAGGAGCCCATCTGCTGCCTTGGACATGGCCAGGTGAGGACAATGACTATCACACTGCAACCTGCTCAGGTTCATTCATTCAAAATGTATTTACTGGGCACCGACTCTGTCTCAGGCAGTTTTAGACACTGAGGATAGAGCTGTGATCAACAAAGCTCTTGCCTTCAGGGCGTTTACATTCTAGCAGGAGACTGAGACTGAAAGTATGTTCAGAATGTCCCCAGAATGTTTAAAATAGGACCTTGTCCTTGGCCAGTGACCTCAAACTTTATCGTTCAGAGTGGCCCACAGGAGGGGCTAGGGTCAAATGCAGCATTCAGGTCAAAGTCAGCTTACAGACAAGTTTTATTTGGAACACACATTGTTTTGAAAATTTTTGTGCCAACATTTAAAAATTACAGCTCAGGACCTGTATTCCTACAGGGCCACAGTTGGGTGTAGTTGAATCACTGCTACCCCTTAAGATGAGTTCTCTGGGTTATCCTGATATCGGCCATGCACGAGGTCTCCCCAACATTGAAACTCAATGCTGGTTGCTATTTATTATCTGGCTCTTCACTATTTGATTGGCCCACTGGTTAGTTACACTTCCCCCTCCTTTTTATTGTTTCCCTTTTTTGGTTGTTGTTTTTTATTTTCCCTCAAATATTTGAGTGATAGTTCTTAAGAAGGGAAATTATCCTCTATACCCATTGTTCCATCAAGCGTGAGAAAGCAAGGTAGTCCAGGAGGGCTCTACCTTTAAAAAAAAAAATCGGAGAGCACCTATTTGTGGAAGTGAAGATATTCCTATCTTTAATTGTAGTGTACCTGTGTCTACACCCAGACATCTCCACTCATGGTACCTGCCTTCCTGGCCTCTACAGGCAATCAGGAGCCTTGGGACATAAAAGCCATGGGGTTTTCCTGTTATACGTGCAGATTAGGTCCCACAACCAGCTTTCTCCCTATAGCTGTCCCCTCTAACTTCGTTTTGCTATAGAGATTACAATCCCCTGCGCCAGTTATTCAGCCCGTGCCCACTACGTGCCTGGCATCCTCTCGGCAACAAAGAATAATTCAATTTTGCAGAGCATCCCAGGCCGAGGCATCGCCAACCACTGACAGAGAATGCTGATCACATCATACTCTGTGCATTTCCACTTTGGCATATTATTTCTAACCCAGAGATGAGGCCGATTTTACCATTTTCAAGTGTCTGTATCTTATACTTTTTTATTTCTCAGCCTCTCTCTGGGCCAATCTCATTTAGTCCCTTTGCAAATTAAATGCATCTCATTAAACCAAACCCATTTCGGACAATGCCCTTCAGGTGTGTGCATCTTAGTGCCATCTTTCATTTTAAGACAAGTATTTGATTTATTTTTCATCTCTTTACTCTCTTTAAAATTATATGCATCTCATTACACTCAGAGCACTGAGACGACTTATTTCAGGTGTAGACATTACACCCAGTATTATCAGGCAAGAATATTTTTTTCATTTCATTACAAGCCTTACAATTTATGTACATCTCATTACAATCAGCCATTTAAGACAATTCCCTTCAGTTGTGTATATCTCATTATACCTTTTCATTTTCAGGGTTTTTTTCCATCTTATTACACCCAAGCATTATTCAGAGGACTCACTTCGGGTGTGCAGATCTCCCATCCACCTGTTATTTTGTTAATTTCTGGATGGTTGCTTCCCCCATAGTATTGCAAGATTTGTATCCTACCAAATCATTTCAGCTGGCGCCACCTACCTGTGGGCCTCCCATGCTCCTTTGTGGGGAGAGGAAGAAGACTGGGCTCCTCTGATGGGGTCAAGACTGCCAATAACTCTCCCTTCCCCACAGGGACTATCCAAGTTCACTTCATCACTCTCACATTGAGGCGATTAGAGGAGATGGTTGGCTCATCTTCAGTTGATATTCAAGAGACTCTAGTCCTGTGGATGGTCGCACAGCAGGTTCCCAGCTTCTCCTGGGGAACCTGCCCCTCTCCGTGGACAGCCCCCAGCCCTACTGGAAAGGCTGAGACTGACATCCCTGGCCAGGCTCCCAATAGCCAGACTGCTTCACACTTGCTGCTGCCTTTCGGACTGGATAAGGCTGTATGTCCCCGTGGGGCCACGCTGTGGACAGAGATGAGATAACTTTGCGCTCCCTAGCACCTTTGGCCCCTAGCTGGGGCATTCTCAACTGGGCAGCTATCTGAGAATTGCTGAGCAGGCTTTCCGAGTTGCATTCCATCCCCAATCTACTAAATCAGCATCTCCAAGGGTGGGGCCAAAGAAGGAGCATTGTTACAGCCCCCTGAGATTCTGAACAGCTCCCTTACCCAAGCCTGATTTCAGAAAAGCATGTGCAGAGCAGTTGCTGTGAGCTGAGAACGCCTGGCTGCTCTCAGCTTTACGCCTCCCGCGCATAACCACACAGAACAGAACCCAAGTCTAGAGTAAGAATCTTTTCTCAGTCCTGAAAAAGGCACTGAGGCCCGTCCCATATAGGAATCCCACCCCCAGCACACCATAAACTGTCGTCCACCTTTACCATCACCTCCAGCCTTGGGCAGCCCAATGCCTCCCAGGGCCGAAAGGCCAGTTTTTACCCAGAGCACCTGATCCCTCCAGCTTCCACCCACCCATCTGAGATCCACCTTCTAAAGCCAGAAGCAGCCGAACCCCTCCAGACTGTTTAACTGGTCCTCAGGGTATAGCTACTTAATGTGTGGGAGTGGCGCTTCAGGCAACCTCCAATGCCTTTCTCCAGCCTCTTGAGTTAATGCTCCGGCTCTCTCCTCTCTGGCCTGATAATCATAAAGCATGTGAAGCTTTTCTGAGGGTGTGCAGTGTGGTCTGTGTGTTTCTCTTCTGCCATTCTACCTGTCTCCTTGCAGTGAAAATAGAATATTTCCGCTAAGTGCAAAAATAAATTTGTTCACCACCCCTCCTCCACCACTCCCCTTGAATGAACCCGCTGAGAAATCAGAAGACAGTCCAACTCTGCCTCTTTGCTCTGTCTCCTTGTCCAGGAGAATGTGGAGGCCACTGGCTGTAGGATCACTGGGCCACCACGAAGCAGGATTTAGTGAAGGTAAAGGGTAGGGGTAAGGTTGATGAAAGGTATGGGTGAGGGGAACAGGGCACCCTGTCTTGTTTTGTTTTACTTGCTTATTTTTAAGTCTGTGTCTATTGGATGGGAAAACTGATCAGGTCCCCAGCAATAAAGAGGTCACAGTGATTTCTCTATGCTCTTTGAAGTTTACTAGTAAAAATAAGTCACAATTTGTTGAGTACTTAGCATATATGCCAGATACTATAGATTATTCAAAATAATCCTGGAAAAATCACTGGCATTATTATTAATACTAGTATTCCTGTTTCTAAAATGAAGAAACTGGGGCTCAGAAATTAAGTAATTTTCTCAAAAATTACTTAGCCGATATGTGGTTGGGCCTAGATTTGAACCCAAGGCCAAAACCCAAGCTCCTCCTGTGAGGTAATTTGCCTCCCTAAGCCTAAGCTTGACCAAGGCTGGCCTTGGGCTCAAGAGAAGAGGCCCCTCTTCCCTGAAGTCCTCAGAGGTGCTGGATTGCCTGCACCGCCTTTGTTTTTCTCCTCTAGGGTCCCCAGAGGAGCAGAAAAGACATAGGATCCAGACCTTGGCCGGCTTCTCTCACAGCAAAACACCTACCCAGCAGCCCAGCAGCTCCTATCAGGAACCTTCTACTTGGGGAGGGGGGTCGGGGAGCAGGACCCAGATCCTCTGAGCTTCAAAAATTGCTCTGCCTGCGTTTCTAGGAGCTGCGCTACAGGAGGGCAGGGGAGCGGGTCCTGGAGGAAAGGCTGCTGCAACAGGCGGGGAGAAGGAAGTGGCCACAGTGAAGTCTGTCGTGCCCCGGCAGGTGGGGGCACAGATGTGTGTGGGGCCGTGGAGTCCAAGTGATGCTAGTGATGACAGCTGACCCCCCAGCCTCCTCTCCCTCCCTCCGGCCGTGCCGTCCCTCCTTTGCAGAGGGCGAAGCCGGCTCTAGGTTTTCAGGCTTGACTGTAAGAGCAAAGGCAAAAGGTTGGAAGATGCAGGAAGGACAGAGAAGGGAGCTCATCTGTGGGACAGAGAGCCCAGGATGCTCCCGACAGAGCTGGGCAGTCGACTGAGCACACAGGATGGAGGCCAGGGCACTATCAAACTGGACCACCCCTTCTTGGGAAAAACAAAATGACTCAGTTCAAGGAGGAGAGAAGAGAGGATGAAGTGCAAAAGCACGGGCCGGCACACAGACACCTGGTTCTTCCCGACTCGCTTCTCGGGTTCTGTGACTCATTTTCCTGCTCTCTGGCAGGTTGGTAGCAGAAGAGAGGCTGAGGAGGGGGACACAGGATAGAGAGAGAAGGAGTGGGGAGACTAACTGTGCATGTGTCTCTGGGGTTTTTTTCAGACAAAGCTATTATCAAAATGCCAACCAGCTCCTGCCTGGCCAATTTGCATATTCCATGCTGTGCTCTTTGAAGCAGGATGAATATGCATGAGGGCTTGGGCGGGGTGTGGAGCTGCCGGGCTGTAGGCTAAGGTGGCTCATTGTTCTTTTAAAAGAAAGTCCTGAATATGAAGCTGAAGCGCCATAGTGGCCTCTGCTTCCCCTCCCCAGCTGAGGGAGCAGGAGAGCCAAGCCCAGGCTCGGAAACCATAATGACCAGGCTCGCATCCGCTCAAGGAAATAAATAGTAAGGAGCCATTGAGAACGCGAGAATCTCCTCTGCAACAGGAGCATTTAATCACTCTCCTCTGCACGCATACTAATCATGCAAGCCGGCTCTGATGAGAGTCACCTCTCCTGTCCTGGCTTCCGTGGAAACGGGGCTGCCTCTCCCACTTCAGGCTTCTGCTGCGTGGACGCCCCGGGGCTCCCTGCATTTGGCCTTTGGTGAGACCCAAAGGCTCTCGGGCCGTGCTGGGGCTGTGGTGGGGGTTCCTGGGACACAGTGATGCTCGGAAACGCGTGCCACGGACGCACTGTACCTGTCAGGTCTGGTTCATCACTCGCCCTGAGATCCGGCAGGACATGCCTTCTTACTGGCAGTCCCACCTCTTCTCCCGTGACCACTGGCTAACGGTACTCCAGACATTATTCCAGGACCATGAAAATGGCTTGACTTGTAAAAATTTAATTTATCCCACAGACTTTAGGGCCACGACACACATCCCTCTTAGGTTTTCTTTCTGAGTTCTCATGTCTGTCTCACAACCTGAAATAGACATAGAAGGATAGGGGATTCCATTTGGAAAATGGCTTGTCCCCACATGATCGTTTGTTTTGACTCTACACAAATAAAGGCTGGCATCTGGTTCTACATGGAGTCTCATTACCAGGGCGTGACCAGTCCAGGCTTAGCAAAACCCACACGGAGACCTTTAACTGACAGGAACCCACCTCACTTAAAGAACCTACTGGCCAGACCAACTTCCAGCCTACCCAGGCTTGACTCTCTGGCCCTTCTTGCTGAGGGCAACAGGGGGAGACTGGAGTCTGAAGCATTAGGACGCCCTTGGAACTTGACCTCAGCTACACACCCGAAAAACGAGAAGTGGGCACAGCTGCGGGGAAAGAGTTACACTCACCTATGAGCCACTCTGTATTTTCCTCAGGCTTCATCGCTAAGAGTCAGGACTCCAGCAGCTCTGAAACTAGAACCCAGCTTCCCCAAATCTTAATGTGAATACCAAGGGCCTGGCAATCTTTGTCAAATGTGGAGGCTGACTCAGTAGGTCTGGCGGGGCATTCTAACAGGTACCTAGATGTCCTCGCTGCTGGTCTGGGCACTGCACTTTGAGTTACCAGGACAGAGGCAAGAGCAACACAAAACAGTGAGAGTTTATTCCCTCTAAGCGCCTGGTGTGGACAAGGAGAGAAAAGAGGCGCCACTGTCCCCGTCCTTCCCTGCTCACCTCCTCCTAGATTGAGTGTATGCCCGACACTTGAGATTTATTTTTAACTGCCAGCAGCTTTGATTAGCTTGTCTCTGCTGCTTCAGACACCTGCTGGCAGGATAAGTTGGGGAAAGGAGTGGCTGACCCAGATCTGACAAATCAGAGGCAGGAAGAAAAGCTCCTGGGGATTCAATGCATCCCCTTTGCTGAGACTGGTGAAAAACCCCATAGCTGGCAAAGTGTTAAACTCGCTAATGACCTCAGCACCAGTGACCTTTTGCATCCTTAGCCAGAATGCCATAAATGCAGGACTGAAGTCGTCCCTTTTTGTCAAAGCACTGATACATGTCAATTTGTTGACCCCTGGGGGGTTGCATGAGTATCTACAGTTGCTTCTGTCCTCCCAGAGCAGCCAAGGCTCTACCTGCGTATAAGTCCTGCTTCACGTAGATGCCTGAGTCAGAGCCACAGGTGCTGGGGCAGCTTCCCTGGTGAGGTAAGGCCCCTCACCCCAAGGTAGTATTGCTACTGCTCTGCTACTGCTCTGCGGCACTGCTTTGAGAAAAGCAGATGCCCAGGAAGTGAGAGGCAGGGCACCAAAGATGCCTTCTTTTGTCTCTTGTACCCATCTGTAGGCTTCTGTGGACTTGCCAGTGAGATAAAGCCTGGCCCTCCGTATGGCATGCTGTTAAAGTGAACACTAAAACTTCTAAGAGTGAGAGGAAGTCTGACTGGACACGAGACCTCAGTGCTAGTCTGACCACCGCTTCTGAACATCCTGCTTCTTGATCTCCTCATCTGTAAAATCAGGGGAATGCTGTTACCTACTTACCACGTAAGGTGGCTGTGATGTAAGATAATAACGGGTGGAGAATGATCAGGTCAGTGGCAGGCGCATAGCAAATGTTCGGTAAAAGTTTTCCTCCTAAGACAGGGATGTGGGGATTCCCAGGGTTAATATCATTCAAGCTAGGGGATGGAAGCCAGGAAAGTTCAGGTGTGGTGCAATCAAGCCAGCATCCAGACACAAAGATAGCATTCACCTGCTGCTCAGTCAAGGCGCCTGCCACCCATGCCAGGAATGGCATGCAGGGTCCAAGCTGGGGACCTCTGGGCTGCAGGAAGGGCACCCTAGGGGAAGGTATGCACGGTCTCCAGATACAGTTCCCAGGGGTCACTGGGGGCAGGCAGGAGAGGAGTCACTGTCCTCCACACTGGGATTGCTAGGCAGAGCTGACTCCCTCCAAGCCCTGAGTCTCCAGACCCCTGTGCAGGGGCTGGCAAGGGCCTCCAGGAGCCAACCTGGCCATCCCAGAGGAGGCACTGAAGCTGCCGGCTCCTCCTTGGGGCTCACTTTATATCTGCTAATTTCACAATCTCCCTGCTTGTCTGACACCCGCTCTAAACAGTAGTTCCTACGACAGACACGTTGTGCCTCTCCTTTAAAGTTGCCAGGCAGCAAGATCTTAGGATGCTGTGGAAGGCCCCCTCCTCCTGTGTGTACCATGTGCAGCCCCCCAAGACCCACGACACGGCATGCTCCCTATCCCTGAACACCAGGTTGTTGGCTACAGGCCTCACAACATGCTGGGAAGGTGGCTACAAACCCTTTCTCTAGGGTTTGGAACAGGGGGCCAGTGGACACCACACTCCAAAGCACATGAAGAATATTAATTAAATGAAGGTTTATTTCAAAATTAGTCATAAGAGTGTAAGCTGTTTTTGAGGGCTGGAGCCAGACTACACAATGAGCAGTGAGAGCGCCCACCTTCCTCCGACACAGGCGGAGAGGAGGCGCCATCACCAGCCCTGCCCCTCAGTCATGCATCCAACAGTTACTAGGACTAGAAGCCAACAGCAAAGGGTCCCGCGCATTTGCTCAGGTTTAATCCAGGTTAAGCTATACACGTTTAAATACACGTCGGAGGTTACGTGGTGTCATGCAGTCCCTGTGATGGACAGACTCATGCTCAGTGACCTCCGCAGCGAGGCTGCTCCAAAGGGCAGGGTTAGGTAGGACAGAGCACTGAAAAAGAAGAGGAGAGGAGACAGGTCACTGCACGGTGCGGGTCAGGGCCTGCCAGCCCGGGAGTCCCAGCCGAGAGGCGGGCAGGCCTGCTTCTGCCCCCTTCTAGTCAGAGAATAATTACAGCAAGAGGTCTTCTTCCAGAAGAAGGAGGAAGAGACAGTGACAAGTGGTTGTTTGGTATAATGATTAAGCTCACAATCTCCCGTGCCCAGCTGCCTGGGTTCAAACCCTGCATCCGGCCTTTGCTTATCCTGTGACCTCAGGGAAATCACTTCACCTCTTTGGGCTTGTTTCTTCATGTATACAATAGACTGCCTCTGCCTACCCAATAGGCTTGTTCACAAGCAAATAGAAAGTGCTCAGTAAATGTTAACTAGTTTTATAAATTCACTGACATTTCAGTGGATCATGAAGGGTAAAAGTCTAGCTCTCAGGCTCCCAGATCTACAGAACCCATATTATAAACCTCCTTCGAAAACCCCCTTTGAGAAATTTGCTGCTCTTTTAAACCCTTTAAGAGTCAGATGTTCATCTCAATGTTGAGCCTAAATTCCTGCTGCAGAAATTTAAGACGAATCTCTCTGCTCCTTATGGAAACAATACAGCTCAGAGGTTCTTAACTGAGACCCATAAGCCTTCTGAAACTGCACCCAAATCTACCTGTGCAACTGGAGCAGAACCTAATGAAACAAAGGATCTAGGCGATGAATGACCCATCAGTGGATATTGTCATAGACTGAATGTTGATGTCCCCCCAAATTCATATGTTGAAGCCCTAACCCCTAGACAGCCTCCAAGGAAGTAAAGTTACATGAAGTCATAAGGCTGGGACTCTGATCTGACAGCATTAGTGTTCTCATAAGCAGAGACACCAGAGAGCTCTCACGCACTCTCACCTTGCACACACAGAAGAAAGGCCCTTTAAGGACACAGCAAGAAGGTGGCTGTTTACAAGCCAAGAGGAGAGCCCTCACTAGAAGCCCAATTTGCCTGCACCTTGATCTAGACTTCTAGCCTCCAGAACTGCTAGAGAATATATTTCTGTTGTTTAAGCTACCCAGTGGTATTCTGTTTTAGCAGCCTGAGCAGACTAATACAGATCATTACATAAAGAAAGACAACCAGATAATGTGCATCTCTTAATGGAAATTTACAACCACTGATAATGCAATGCTTATCAAAAATCTGGAGGCTAATCTGAGCAAGCCTCTTAACTTCTTCATGTATATAGTAGACTGTACCTCTGCCTACCTCACAGGGGCAGTCCAAGGCAAATATAAAATGCTCAGTAAATGTTAACTAGTCAACAGGAAATACAAAAGATGGAAGAATATATTATATTAAATCATGGGGACAAAACTAGCCAGCAAAAACCAGAATGAAGAAATTCTACAGGTAAACAAGCTGGTTTCTCCAAGAAATTTCACAGAATGAGACAGAGGAAAGGGGAACCTATATCTATTAAGAGGCTTCAGAGACATTTTATCCAACTGCCATGTATATACCTTCATTGGACCCTGATCCAAACAAATAAGCAGAAAAAAAATAGGTATAGGGAAATCGGAACACTGATTAGTCAATAATATTAATACATTCTTTTATTTTTCTAGTTGTGATAATGATATTATGGTTCTTTTAATTTTTTTAAGAGTCTATGTTTTAGAAATGTATACTGAAATACGGATAAAAAAGTGATTGGAATTTGTTTCAAAATAATATGGAGGGGAGAAGTTGGGTAGGGGTATAAATGAAACAGTTCTGGCTGTGAGTTAATAATTGTTAAAGCAGGATGTTAAGTCCACAAGGGTTCACTGTAACGGTCATTCTACTTTTATATATGTTACAAGTTTCCATAATAAAAGACAAAACAGAACAAAAAGTTATGAAAGCATGCAGCTATTCATGACTGGTTTGTTGCCTTCCAAGCAGCTGAAAACTATTAAACGTATCCTAAAAAAAACAGGCTTTGTTTTTCCCAAAGAAATAGCCCAAACTCCACAGAACTCTGACAATAAATCTTTTGTTGCTTTGGCTGCTTCTTCACGTGGAGTTCGGTGACTCTGCAGTGTTGGAATCTCCTTCTCAGGCTTCCTAGCAACCTCCAAAGGCAAGGCCCCATTACTGCCAGGGCCTCACAATTGTCCACTTGAGTTGCCCGGCCCTGCCCAGCCTGGTCTGGTGCAGACACTCTGGGTGGCTGCCGAGCGTGGTCCACACCTGCAGCAGGAGTCCCAGGGAAGGGAGGCTCTGGAGGACCCCCTGCACCAGCAGGCCTGGGGCTGCTCTTACCTTTTAAAATGTAGTCCGTTAGCAAAGTGGGCACCTTCTCATTATCCTCCTTCATGGCAAAGAGAACTGGGAAAGGAGAGAGAGGGAGGTGAGCCAAGATGGCGTCAGGACATGAAGCTCACTTCGAGGGCCAAACAACCCGGCACCCCAAGCTGAGTGAGAAATGGTTCAAGGAAACCAGACATTTTTGAGTGGTGAGCAAAAGTCTAGAAGCTTCTGTCAAGAGTCAGAACTCAGCATGCTGATGGAAAAGAATACAACAAAGGAGTCAGAATGGCCTATTGGTGACTTTTCTTTTCTCTGTCACTTTTTTTTTTCTCATCTATAATCTCTGCATCATCCCCTAAGTACATATGTTTAATAATCATAGAAATAATAAATAAGGCAATTTTAAAAAGAATCAGATTTCAGATGCAATCTAAATGGTTAAGAGTAATAGTTGTTACCTTATTGAATCATGAATAAAACTGCCTTTAAAGACATTCTATTGATATAAAAAGATGTTTCTAGAAAAATTTCTCACTTCCAACCTATTAATAACAAATGAACTTAAATTTGACAAATATTTATATTTTCTGCCTGTACAGTGTTAGAATTTGTAGAAATGCAAACGAATCATGGACCCTCAAGGAGCTTATCGAATTCTTGTTGAAACAGCTCATGACATGAAGCAAAAAATAGAGAAGGTAGTTTTTTAAATAGCTTTTTCTGTTATTAAACTAGATAGCACCTGCTCATATTCATAATTCATATTGTGAAAGTCAGCTTTGTAGAAAATTCTAAAAGAAAGTCACTGGATTTTGTTTGTAATATTAACAAATGAGGGAGGGGTAGTCCAACAACAGATTGCTTCATCGATAGATTCCTTAAACTATGGTATAAATTATCCCATGAAGCCTTTATATATCGCTTTATAAAAAAGACATGCTTATCAGTGAAAAAAGGAGGCTGCAGAACATTATTTATTAACTTTTAAATGAATAAGTAAATGCTAGTATTCACAAAAAAATCTGGAAGGATGTGCATGAAACTGTTAAAAGTGGTTATCTGAGTGAAACCACAGGGGATGTTCCTTTCTACACCATATTTCTACAGTGTCCGGCATTTTTCAATGAGGACGTATTACTTTGTACAAGCAGAGAAAACAATAAAGGTCCGCTGGCACTGATGGCTAGAGTCAGGAGGCAATGAGTGATAGATCGCCAATCCATTTCCATGTCCTTGCTCTCCATTGATTTCCTTGCCTAGTTTCAAGTCAGGGTCATGCAACTTGATTCCAAAGATCAGGAGTGGGTGAAGAACAGAGGCTGACAGTGGCGTGAGTCAGTGGCCAGACAAAGCCCGAATCTGAGGCCCTCCAGTTGTTGTCTTGTTTTATTTCTTCTGTGTGTTTAGACATCTATTTCAACTTAATAAGCTGGAAATACTTTGCAACTGAACACGGGCACACTAAATACCACACTAAGAAGACAGCCATAAAAATGCAATGATTTTATTCAGTCAATAGGTACCTAAGTTGATCTCCAAAATCCAAAATTTATATGAATTGTCCAGTCCCCAAGAGCTGGTCTTTGGCCTATGACCTTGACTCAGGAGTCAGGTAAAGAGGAGATGGTGCTCAAAAATCCCTACCAGGATTTGCCAAAAAAGAGAACTTTCCCAACGCATGGGAGAATTGGTATTCAGGAAAGATGGCAGTTTTTTCTTTTAAAAGGAATAAAATATTGGGAGGTGGTAGACCCGCATGATAGAAGAGAGAGCCATAAAAAGAATGTTAACCAAATGTTAACTGATAGGACTAAAATCATGATACATAATTTTACAGCCAGTATAATCCCAACTATAGAAAAGAGACATAAAATATTATGGCTGGAAAACACCAAAATAATACCCACAGCGAGGAGACAATGAATTATTTATTTTCCTTTGTTCGCTTTCCTATATTTCCGAAGTATTCTAAGTGATGGATATGCTCTATACTTTTTTAAATGAACTTGAAAAATGTAAACAAACCTCCTGTTTCTTAATTAAAATGAAAGGGTTTCACACTGAATGCCTGAATGGGTATCTGTAATAAATTCACAGCTCTTGCTTTTTTTCTTTTTTTAAGACCATGATAGAGTACTTTACATATATCAACCTTCGTAATTTGTCCGAATTATTTTCCAAATGCTTACTACCTGTGAAAACACAAACAACTATAAATGTCAGTCCATTTCTACCCGTTCCCTTTTTAAAAATCTTAGTGCATACTTATGCAAATAAAGGAGAATAAAATGAGCCAAGAGAAAGCCAATGTACTTTGCATTTAAAATTCCAGGTTCTCAAGGACACGGTATCTATTGAGGTAGCCAGGATTTCTGTTTCCGAGAACCTCCTGTTTTAGTTCTCCAAACTGATGCAAATGAAGACATTTGGTCGCCTTGAGCAAGGGGGCCCAGCAGGTACCTGTTATCCTCATCTCAACAGATGAAGACCCTCTTCCCGTCCCTTGGGGTAGCAAACAGCCCTGCAGCTGGCCCAGTCCCCGAGAGGCAGCACTGCCAGGGGCTGGGCAGCCTAGTTAGTCGTCACTCAATGCAGTGCACAGTTGCCAGGGAGATGGACATTCCTGTGATTCACGGCGCCTGTCGCCACAGCTCAGCCTAGGATTTTTCTCTTCCTAACAGAATCAAGATGACACTGACGGCTAACACCATGTTCCCCCAGCCCTCTGGGGGCTGTAGCGTTTGATGTATATGGAGAGATTTTGCCTACAAAAGGCTCTTTATCATCACACACCGTTTTCTCCAATAGCTCTGAGTGTTTATTAATATTTGACAATAGAGCCAAAGTGGAGGAAAGGAGGCAGACATTTCCTGGAAGGAAAACCACACTCTATTCTTTCCATCAGCCTTACCCCACCAAAAAACCTCACTTCTTTTTTAAAATATCCCAGCCCCATAGACCAAGTTCCCTGCTTCAGGGCCACAAGTTCGGACATGGCAACCTCAAGTAGGTTGGGAAGGGGCAAGGCAGAGAATGCAGAGCCTTGAGACCTGCTGGGAGAAGTCCAGAAAGCCCCACCGCACACAAGTACTACCCCCCCACCCACCCCCTGGCCTCCTCCACCAGCTCATTTTTTCTGGCAAGCCCCTTCCATTTACAGGAAGCAGGGAAAAGACAAGACAGCCCAGCTATCACTGCAGAGGACTTTAAGTCTACCCTCCATGGGGAGAGTGATGCAATGCTCCACAGCACATGCTGACTTCCCTAAAGCTGGTCTAGGGAAACTTCGGGTCTGAGGCACCAGGGGTGTGATCACAGGGAGGGAGGGGAGAATAAGAGGAACTCACTGTTTGTCAGCATCTGGAGATCTTCCACGGAAGGAGGCGAGGCTTTCTTCTCATAGGGGATGACTGTGTTTATATACTACGAGACAAACACGACATGCAGTGCTTGAGACATAAGCACGGTCCCTCGGGGGGCAGGGGGGAAATACAGGGGACGATTTGCATGGAGATGGTGCTTTTCTCTAAGAAATACACTCAGTGGGATTTGACATCCTCAAAACACCCCGAGAATTGGCACACCACTGTTCCGGGACCGTTTCCCATCTTTGGGGAATATGTCTTTAAAAATAAGACTTTACCGTAGCAGCCAGGAAAAATTCCCCCCCACTCCAACTAATACATTCTTCCAGACACTAGAAACTTGTACTTAGGAATCCTGGTGAGCTGTCTCTCCTTCAGACTGAGAGCAGAGAACATTTTAAGGCGGGGGGGTGAATGATATTTTCTTATCCTTTGCAGAGCAATTTGAGAACAAATGGTTTCTCTTTCGTCAAAAATGACAGGTGAAAGAGCCTTAACCCGCCCTTGGTCTTGGATGTTGGATTTGCTCCCTCTGCTGGATATGAGGTGTTCCTACCACAAAATCATCCCAGAGCCCAGCGGGTTATCTGCCAAATGGTGCCAGAGAGACCTTGAAGGTTCTAAGGGAACCTGGGGTGAGTGAGAATAGCTCAAGAACCAAAGCCAAAAGGCTTCTTTTTTTTGTCTTGATTCTGCCACTAGCAGTGTGGCCTCAGGAAAATGCCTAATCTCTCTGGGCCTTGCTTCTTACCACCCTGAAATGAGGGGACTGGGACAGAAATTCCTAAAACCTCGTCCTGTGCTGCAGCTCTAGAATTCCATCACTTAGCATTCAGCCACAGATATGCCTAAAACATATACATCATCTATGTGCACTCACTCCACAGCCTCAAACTTGTCTATTTATACAGATGCCCTCTCTGTTAGATGATGCCCGTCAGGAGGGCAGGGACCAAGACTTACTCATCCTCGTTCCCAAAGGCCTAGCAACAGAGCTTAACAGGCACTCAGTTAAAGTTCCGAACACTGTCTTAATAGCCAGGAAAGGAAGCTACTTCTCCAGCAAGTAACTGACTAAATGGAGGCAACCAGGAGACACCACAACGTGGGTTACAATCAGAGCAGGGCAGCTGAAGAGGCAGCCTTGGTGGGCCTGGCTTGGCTGGTGATCTGATGTAGAACATTAGTTTTCCTCTTCGATGGGATCGACATGGATCCCCCTTTTAATGCCTTTTGTTCTTAAAACAACTTAATTTGTAGGTCTGTAAGCAGCACTGAGTTTTAAGAGCTTTCCCTGTTCCTAGAATGTTGACGCTCAAAAAACTGTTCACTTTTAAAAAGACACTTTCTATTCCTCCTTCAGAGAGGAAGAAAAGGTTAGGACTCCCCTCCCCTCCCCTACCCCCTTGCCCAAGAGCTGGGGCACTTCTAGTGTACCACCATTCCCCTGTTCTGTTGGGGAAGCCAAGCTACAAGAGTCTAGGAGGGAAGCTGGGAGCAGAGGAACTGCTCGTACCTGTTTGTCGGCTCCTGAAGAGCCAAAAGTCTGGCGGATGCCACTCTGCAGAATGTTGGAGATGCCTTCCATGCTGAAGCGCTGCAGGACAAGACAGACCAAATCAGGAAGGGAAACTGCTTCCTGCTCCATGGCCACCACCCCAGGGACTTCTGTGTCCTCCTGAAACTACCCAGACCCATCAGCTACCACACTGTCCCAGGCAACTGCCCCAGGGCTCTGTGACGAGAAAGTAAATGTAAGACCCAGGCCCAAATTTAAGCCCAAGCTTTGCACACATAAACAGTAGAGCCTGAAAGACTTGTATCTTAGTAAATCTCTCAGGACAGCAAGACCCCCCTGCACTCCCCGATGTCCTCATTTCAGCCTCCACTGTGTAAATAGAAAAATAAATCGGTGCATTAAACTTGGGCCAATGACTATGCAAGTACCTTTGGGAAGAAACCAAAATGCCCAAACATTGGGAAGGGCAAATGTAAAGCAACTGGGAGGCTCTTTCCAAAATTCACAAGCCTCGGCCCAATTCCCCAAGTCTGGGACAGAACCCAGGCAAAGGTATTTTGAAACAGCTCCTTAGAAGATTCTGCTGAGCTTTCCTGATAAAGAACCGGTGGTTCAAAGAATCCTGTCAGGATAACAATAAAGCATCATAATTTTCCATCCTGAAGCACCTTGCTAACATCCTAAAGAGGGAAGTCACACAAGCTGTGCCGCAGAGTCAGTCCCAGGGCACAGCTCTGCCCAATACTAAATGCCTTCACCCCACATTCTAAGGTCTTGCCTAGAGAACATGTGCCATATTCAATTAGTTTCTAAGGTTTACATCCTGTCTCCCCCAGTAAGCCTAAGAGTCCTCCGGGGCATAAAGGAGACAGAAGTTATGTCTCTTCAGCTTTCTGGCCCCACTGTCTGCCCAAGTGTCCTGCTCATGCTCTGCTTGTGAGTCCCCTGCAGGCCTGTAACAGGGCCCTGGAAGGCAGGCTGGGAGGTGGCACGCACCCAGTCTTCTGGCTGGATCGCTCACATACCTTGAGAGGCATCTGGTTTCCCTTCTCTATTCGGCTGCTCTGCAGGCTCAGCCCTTTCTCTTTCCGCCTCTTTTTCATCAGTTCTCGCTGCTCCTTCTGCTTGTTCTGCACCTCAATAAGCACCGTGATGAAGGAATTCTTGACCTCCTTTTCAAATTCCAGCTCGTCCCGGCGGGCCAGCTGTTGCACCAGCTCCTCCGAGAAGTCTCGGACAGCGGCCTCCACCTGGTCCAGCAGCTCAGTCAGCTCAGAGCCAGACATGTGCCTCAGCCCTGCAGGGGAGACCATCCCACAGGTGACACCTGCGGCCAAACCAGAGCTTGCTGGAGGGGTCCCTGGGGCCACTGCCACTTGAGATGGGACTGCCCTCCAGAGGAGACCCTTTCCAACTCCTTAAAGGGCCAGGGAAGACCTCAGCAATTCAGGAGCATGCCAGTAATGACTATAAGACTGGCAACATGGATTGGAAGAGAACATGAATGAGAATATCACTCCTGGGGTAACAAGAGGAAGAAGAAACAGCCCCCAAGGAAGGCTGTGGCCTCTGTTCACTAAAATGTGCCTGGACAGACACATGGGTTTGGTCCCTTGCCTGTCTTTCTATTTGCCCTCTGTCTCTATCACAGTCCTCGTGTGAAATGGTCCAGAATCAGGGTGGGGGACTTTAAGAGGTTTTCGGCATGTGTGCTGAAGAGCAATAGAGAGGTGGTGTGCACTCCCAAGAACTGATCAACACATAGCAGACAGCAAGATAACAGAACGCTCTGAGGCCCTCTTGACACCTATGGTCCTGTGTGGCAGTGCACGTATTCAAAAACATGGGAAGCATGCGAAAGGCTGGCGATGTGGACTGGAAATGAGCCTGGCCAGTCAGTACATAATAGTCTGCCACTGTGGAGAAAAGGAAAGGGAGCCTGAGATAAAGGGATACAGGTAAATTTATTTTAAATGCTTGTGGCCTAAGCCTCCTCCATTTAAAATAGACCTGATGGTCTCTTCCCTCTACCTCAGAATCCACTTTCCTTTTCCTGATCATTTCTGCTGGGCCTGGGTATTTGCTGACTGGGTTTGACTTTCCTCTTTATTTTGTTCTTTGAAGCTGTGTTCCTCCTTCTGTATTTGCCATTGCAGTCTGCATTTCAGCTGTTTTCATGCATCTTTTGCTGAGCACGTCTATGTTTGGGACCTTTGTGTGGCTGAGAATGGCCTGACTGGGCAGCCGTGAATGGGAGAGCGCAGCCAAACTGGCTCCAGCATCCCGAGCTGCCTCCCCCTGCACCCATCACCCTGCTTCTACTCTTCAGGGCCACAGAGTTTGACTTTCAGGACACAGTTCTTCAGCTCATGCCTTTGTTTTTACCACCATTCTAACCTGTGTTTGGGCCTTTATGCCCTGAGCAGCCCCCCCCACCCCTTCTCTCTCTCTTCTTTGGAGGCCCCATCAGCAGGCACATGGGTCCGCTTCCATCTCCCGGCATGATCCTGACAGGTTGATGGATTTCATACCCAGTGTTGCCTCTGCTGCATTACATCTCCTCATTTCATGCTTCATCCACCTCTTTCTTTGCAGGATCGTAATTACTACAAACCCATGTCAAAGAGTTAACATGACACACAGAGGAAGGGTGCACACACTGGAGTCAGCCTGCCTGGCTCCACCCCTTACAACGTGAATGTGGCATAAGGGCAAATACAAATTTGAAATAAGAGGTTTGATTCTCCCTGTTGAGCATCGGGGAAGAGACTTTCCCTTTCCCTGTTTTTTTTTCAGAATTTTTTTCTCTGTCCTTTTCAAATGTATGTCAATCATTTTAATGGCTAAATAAGCCTCTTGCCAGTCTCAGGACTCAGGAGCCACTGCTTTGAAAAGTAATCATCAGGGAAGATAACAGTGGCCTAACTTGTCTCCTGACTCCAAATTGCAAAACCTACTTAATGTAATGGGACGAATCCACTTAGGTGTAGACAGGAAGGGAGAATTCTTTCTGGTTCTGCAATCCTTTAGTGAGTTGCCTGTGACATGCATCATATTCTGGCTTAATGCTTATTCAATAATAAAATTGTTTTCTTCCTTCTCTACTTCTGTGGAGAGGTTGTCTGGGAAGGGAGGAGATTTTGTTTTTAATTATGGTTCTCCAACAGTGTTCTTGAACAAGTCACTTAACCTCATGGAATAATACTCAACTAGCTCAATCCTAATGGGGTCAATGAGGGGAGGAAACGAGAATATGCAGAGAAAGTCTTAGAATGGGGTCTGGCTCATAGAAAGCTCCAAAAATGCCAGCTATTACTGTTACTTTTTGAGGGTTTTTTTTCCCACTCATTTTATGGCAGCATCCTTTTGAATAGTGGGTTCAAACTTCTACTTATTCTGCTTGACTCTTGTTTTTTGCTTAGTTTTACCATTTCAATTTTGCTCAACTGCCTCTTATCCGCCCAAAATGTTAACTTCTCTCCTGATGCCCAGTAAGAAAGTTGTTGCCAACTCCCTAGATTTGCAAGGTTCAATTAGCTACATGGGAAGCACGTGCCTGGCAGAGAGTATTGTTCACCCTTCGCAAGCCCGTCCCCCCAGGGCCCTCACCTTCATAGGACCAGTTGTTGTTGAAGGTCTGGGTCAAAGCCTGCATCTCCTGCAGGAGGACTGAGTCTGCCTGGGAGGAGGTTTCTCCCCCGTCCTCCTCTTCCAGAGCCTCCTCTTCCTCCTCAGGGTCTGGGGAGTTCTGCATCATTTCCTCTATCTCCTCGATTACCTGAAGAAGGTACACAAGAGAGTGCTAACTCTGTTCCCTGCTGGAGGGACATGCTGGCTTGAATTTTGATCAGTTAAGGATGTTTTTAATTTGTTGTCTGTAAAATTCCTAAAGCAATCTTGTTACTTAATAAATACTGAATAATAATAAAAATAGATCTGACCAAAGGCTTACATACCCTCTTCCTTTAATGCAAAGCACTCTTTAATGTAAACCTCCTCCAAGAACACCATTTAGATGAGTGCTTTATTGGAAATAAACTACTCTTTCAGGAAGCCAAGCAGAGCTGCCTGGAAGGGAACATTTACTTCAATTTGCTGAGCACTTTATGTCTAAGTGGGAAAATCCTTTATCCACCCGACTTCTACACAAAACCCAGCCCATTCATTGTTACGATGCTTATGACTGGAGAAAACAAAGTGTTCCTAGGACAACTCGAAATGGGAAGGTGTTTTTATACGGAGAAAAACAGCTTCTTCTCCAGCACTCAGCTAGACAGCAACAAAGCTACCTGGCCACAAGTGAAAATACAGATAATGATAAAAGGATAGGTAGCATCTGCAGAGCAAATGACAGATAAGAAACCCAGCTCTACTCTACCTCCTGATGGGGTATAGCTCTTAGAGGAGGGGGTAAAATTGGACAACTGCCAAAAGGAAGAAGGCTGAACTGTTTTGTACATTGTTTACACATAAAGAAAATGCAATAAGGAAAGACTACTTCTGAAAGGAGTCCGTAGACAAGTTTGGCCACAAAAGCATTTTACATTTACGTATTTATCTGTTCTTGATTCTGTGATGGACTCGGGCTCCAGGCCAGTGGACTGTGGTCTTTGAAATGGGTTTGTCATGTTAGGCTGGACCAAAGATAAAGACAGAGTCCCCTACTTTAGAAAAATTCCTATTTTAGTCCCAAGACTTTTCATCTCCACTCACAAATTTAGGGGACTTTTACTCCCTGACTACTGAAGGCCGTTTACAGAATGCAATCAAAGGACAACCCCCACTTTAGAATTGTTTGGCTGAGTTTCTCTTTCTCTCAGAGTATTTGGCACTGAATTTGTATCACTGAATTGTATTTCCCCTAAAATTCATAAGAATTACTGGTAGCCCCTATTCTTTTTTCTCTGGCTCCCTTCGATTCTGGATCCTCACCTGTCTATATCCCACCTCTTTATGACAGTTTTGAGTGAGTTCCTTGTACTGAAAGGCACTTTCTGGCACCAAACACTCCTGATGGAACTTTCTCAGAACTAATTTGAAAACACTTGCATGGTCCCTGCTAAACATGAGCACCTATAAATATTTGTGGACAAAAAGATTGAATAAGGAATTCAACCCAAGATGATTCTCCCGGAGTAATAAAGTATTAAAACCAAAATATAATTAAATCAAATAAGAACTATACCTCTTTTTTTTTTTTTACAAACAAAACACAACTGTCTCTAAGACTCCTTTTGGAAAGCTTTACATTTTCGGGGTTGCATGAAACATGAGAAAATGTCCATCACACAAAAGCCTCATCCGCCACTTCTATTTTTGCAAGAACAAGTATTTGGAACCCTTGTTTAAGTGTCTTGACCCCAAGTACAGTTGACTCTTGGACAACTCGGGGGTTAGGGTTGCCTACCCCCTGTGCAACTGAAAATCCGTGTATAACTTTTGACTCCCCAAAACTTAACCACTAATAGCCTACTGTTGACTGGAAGCCTTACTGAGAACATGAACACATATTTCAATTAACACATATTTTGTATGTTATATGTATTATAACTGTATTCTTACAATAAAGTAAGCTAGAGAACAGAAAAAGGTTTTTTTTCAAATTGTCATAAATCTTCATAAAATTTTCTAATATATCTACTGAAAAAAAAAATCCATGTATAAGTGGCCCCATGCATTTTAAACCCATGTTGTTCAAGGGCCAACTGAGCAATGAATTTCAATCAGAGGCTCAGCAGGGCATAAAGCCAGGGAACACTGGGTCTGTCTTTAGCTGTGATCAAGTACAAACCCCGCCCAACCCAGGTGTCAAGAAGTATGTTCCTATTTACTGCAGGTGGGGACCTGAGGCATAAAGAGACATGAAGTCCCTTATGAAGGACACTCCAAGTTATCAACACGGCCACCACAAGACCATACATTTTTCTTCTGCCTTAAATGGATGTGGCAAGGATGTTCTCTCAAATTTTTTCTCTATCAAAAGAGTAAAAGGTCATAGGAACTGCGAGAGACATTGGTACCTGATCTGCTGTGAGTAGAGGCTCTTCATTGATACCAGAATCATGTTCACTCTTCTCATTGAACTCCTCCTCTTCTTTCTCATGGATCTGGACAGGGAGGGGGACAGAATTCTGATTGGCCATCAGCAGAACTAGGATTCTCTCTAGTCTCTAGACTAGATGACACTGACTGAAGGGCCACCCCGGCCATCCACGGTGCCAGGAAGGGATCTGAAGAGGTGTCCAAAGTTCCATCCGATTCCAAATATACCCCCTGCACACAGCGTGCATCACTGAGGTCAGGTCAGTCAGAAATGAGCAGTGAGGGATGAGTGGCCAGCACCAGTCCGATTCAAAGAGAGCAGCACTATTCTCTGACCCAGTCACAAGTCGCCCCTGCGTGAACAAGGAACCATCTCAGGGTGAGCGATACTGTGACCGAATGATCCTGACACCGCAACTTATTGATAAGGAGTTTCGACTTGAGGCGTTGTTTCCAGATTTTTTTACCTTACTAGGCATTTGAAGAGGTGGGCTGTTTCAGCCCAAGCAGTGTACTTTTAGAACTGGATGAATGCTATGTTATGAGAATCCAGGCGTGGTGTCAGAGCTGATGAAGGATGTAGCGAATCTGCATGAGACATGTCACAGGATAACCTGACCACTTAACATCAAACTTAGTTTACTGCAGACTAAACAACAACAAAATACTGAACCATCTCTCTGTGTCTACAAAATTCCATCACCCCATGTAAGATTCTGAAAGTTCACAACCGTCAAGATTCTAGATGTTGAAGTCCGACAAGGTATTCATAGTTTGTCTGCCTTGGCTGACCACATCGAGATGGCCATAGTCTGGCATTTATTATGTTCAAATCCTGCACAAAATAAACCACTGAAACACCTAACAAGCTGTCTAGGTCCAGAAGTCTGGTCTGAAAGTCATATAGGGGTTGGCAAGAAATGCCTCCATGAAATATTTCTGCAAAGCCACTTCTCATCCAGGAATCAATTTCACTTGCTCACCAGTAGCTGGCATGTTGATGTGCCTTGCCTGGGGATTACACCTTTCCTGTTCGAACAGGAAACACCCCAGTTTTAACATGTTGGAGGCAGCCTAGCCTCAGGAACTTCTCCCCTTTTCTTTGAGCTCTGCCTTGGCAGACACCCCTAACAAAACACACCACCTTCTGTCTACATTTGCTTAAAACCAGGACCATGTCATAAGAAAATTAATCAAATATATCTTAAATGCCATCTGTGCTCAACCTGGATGAGGGGTAGGACCAGGAGGTGATGGGATCGTTCAAGGGGCCTGTGTGCCAGATGGTGACATCTATTTCTGCTGTGGAACCCATATGCTCCTCTCTCTGCCAAGTCTACCACCTGTGGTAGCCGCCTGGTTTCCACAGCTCTCCACTATGCAGAAAGAAACTCCTGAAGCCACAGTTTGTTCACAACTACGTTTACAACTATGCAGAACTTTCTTAGGGCCAGAAAGTCCTGTGATAGAAGTTAGGCTCATTCTGGGAAACAAGAGATTTTTGAGTTTTGTTGGAATTATTTTTAAAAAGCATCTGACAGCAAATATTAGTGTATAACAAGAATTTTTTTTGACATTGTCTATTTTAAAAATGGAATGTTTACATTTTCTGAAATGTGGCCAATTTTAGTGGGTTTACCTCACTGACTGCTAATATTGCATCTCTCCACTACACCATCTCTCTTCCCAGGGTTCTCCCGCCCAGTTCCCGGCTGAGCGTAGGGAGGGAGCTCTTAGGGGTAGATCCCTAAGAGCTGTTCAAATGTTAGTGAGGCTGGGTAATGACATGAAGGACTCTCAGTGAAGAGATCTGTCTCCTCTCCCCCTCTCTGGCATGAAGCCTACAGGTCTGATTGGCCAGGACTGGGTAAAAGGAGATTTGAAAATCAATCATAAGCTTGTGGAAAGTTACCATGAGTTCCAACTGTTATAGGAGTTATACCTACCCCTGCTTTCTCACATCTCAGAAGTCTTCACTAAAAACAAAATAAAACAAGTGGAGACAAAGCCCTTGAAAGCAAGCCCTGACTCCTTCCCTCTTCTACACGTGGGCTACTACCCACCTTACGCTCATCACCCACCTTGTCCCTGGCCTTTTCTCCTCCCTCTCTAGCTTTTGGTTCCAATTCTCTCATCCTTTCTCACCCGCTTTAGGTCTGGTCCCACATTTTCTCTCAATGCTAGCAGACCCTGTTTCGCTCCAGTAACTTCTGTCACTTCTCAACAAGCCCTCTTTCCTTACAAATACCATTTACAGACTCCCTGCCTTCCCTTGGTTACCAGAACAGTATCTTGCGCACAGAGTAGAAAGCTGGAGGGAAACTAACAAGGAGAAAGGGAAAGATTTGAAAATTTGATGGCACTTATGTCTATGGATTGGTAGTTTATATGGATAAGAATGTAGGTAGAAACATAATGTACATATACACATATATACTACACATATACGCACACAGATATGTATACAGAAGAGTATGTGGATACTCATATGCCTATTATATGACATAATCATTGAAATCGCTATAGGGAGTTCCTTTAGCCGCTTGTGTGACCATGGGAGGCCTATAAAAATGGCAAGGTTAAAGCCAAAAACAATCTGCAGGCCAGGTTACATTGGGCTGAAATTCTTTGTAGACTAAAACTCAAGTTGTTTCCATACTATTAAGGTGAACTGTGGCTCTTCCAAGTGACTTCTTCCCAGCATTGAGAAAAGAAGACCTAGAACCAGAAAAAAAGGTCTGGCCATACAAGCTATTTCTTCCCCGCTTTTGGTAAAGGGTGTGCCTTGAGGGGTATAACATGGTAGCTTAAAGCTTGAAAATAAATTCAGAGAACTTTCCCTGGAGCCTAAAATATTGCTAAATCCTGCTGCATGGTAATCTGAGTGAGGGTTCAAATATGTTGAGTCCCTTTGTTCAATGACTATTAGTGTTTTTTGCTAAAGCATTCCAGATGACTCCATTCCCAGGAAAGGGAATTTCTACTGCATATTTCCCCACTCTTACCACAGTGGTTTCATGCGGGTGGCTGCCTTCTTGACCAAAATCAAGCGAACAGATACATTTTCACCTCTAGCCAAAAAGTAAAAAAAATAAAAATATGTACCTAGCCCAAGGGAAGGGTGGCTATATCCCTCTTATGCTTTAAACAACCAGGAAACATCTGTGTGGGTTAATCAATGCCTCTGAATCCTCACAGTGAGATGCATCAGAGTACATACAGCAAACAGCCTGTGGACAGCAGATGTTTGTTGAAAGAATTAATGAACAAACGCAAAAGAGAGGATGAATGATAGTACTACCACTTCCTATAGTCAATCCTATCCCAACAGACAACTTAGCTGATGAGCTGCCCTGAAAATAGAAAAATGTAACCCAGTATCCTACCTAGACTTCCATTCCTCTTGACCGAGACCACCACCATCTGCTTTAATCACAGTTACAGGGGACAAAAGGGACTGTCTTTTGTATCACAGTCAGGAACAGACTAGGTTGACTAACTGAAAAACCCAGTAAATGTGGAGAATTGCAAATAATAATACATACATACAAACATACATAGCTCAAGCATATTATTTCGACCTAAACTACAAGTGTATGTTCACTTATTCACCAAGCTCCTCATGTGAGGCCAAGGCCCTTCCTTCTAGGATGCACCTCTGAGTTACACATAGTATTTCTTGCACCATCCACATCACAACACATTTTTTTTTTAATGATTTCCCCTTTCTGTTTTTTTTTTAATAGTAGAAGGAAGGTACATAGGAGATTGAGCACACACATTAGGCTCTTCTTCCTCTTGAAACCCTACTAACATGAGAATAAAGAGATCAAAAAAGAATATCCTGCAGGGACAAAATAAATTGGAGAAGAGATAATAGCAAAAGAGATATTAGAAAACAGATGTTGACATAGCAGACTGGAGAGAGTTAAACTCCATGGGAGGAAGCTCCCAAAAGTAAGCAGATTCACATGGAAGATTTGGAAAGATTCAGGAATTGGAGACTTCAGGTGGCAGTGGGAGGTGGGGCTGAAAAAAAGAAATTGTCAGGATTCTTAATCAGGAGCACTTAGACCCAGGCCTTTTCTCTCTTCCTATTTAGGCAACTATATCCTTTCATCATCACAAGGACTAGAGGTTTCACTCTGGGAAGGTTGAACTAGGGAGGCCCTGGACTCAGAGACACCAGGCCACCCGGAAGTGGGGCTGCAGGATCTTACCAATAACAGAGGGATTAAGTAAAAATCCACATACTCACTAGAAAGACACCCCACCCCACCCCTCCAGCCTCCTTCCCTGACCAGACTCCACAGATGCTGGCAGCCAATCTTATTCTCCTCAAACAAGACCTTGGAGGACTCCACTTTGTGGATAATACATTCCTGGAACACTCCAAAGAAAAAAGACCTACAGATACACGCCGACATTTGGGCATTCCAAACAAAATGACCAGGTCCTTACTGATCACTAGACAATGTGGCCCAGCAGGAGACAAGCCCTGTCATTGCAGAAAGAGCTCAGCCTTCTAGCCTCACTTTTAAATATGAAAATATGCCTAAGGGTCACCAGACATTTCAGGACAACCTCCGACATGAGAGACAGGGACTAAAACAAATACATGGAAAAGGGAAACCAAAAGCAATGCAGAGGTCAGGAGAAGCTCCTTCCTCCCATTACTGTCCTCAGAGAGATGAGAGGAAAACATGGCTGCTTGGAAACATGACTTATTTATCAGAATTAATCAGAAAAACAAGAAAGAGCTCTTAGAAATTAAAACTATGATAGCAAAATTTACTTTTTCAATAGAACTAAAGATAAGGTTGAGAGATGCACCTAGGGAGTAAAACAAAACAAGCAGATGGAAAAATGGGAGGAGGAAAAAAAATCACAATAAATCATTTAAATCCAACACTTGAATAAAAAATTCCAAAAAGCAAAAACAGAGGAGATCGCCTCTTTCAGCCGTGAAAGAATAACTAGTACTGGACTCACCCCTCCTGCCAGGTACTATAAATCTCAACAAATCTATGAGCTAATTGTTTTCAGACACTGGATACACACAGTGCAAGGCTGTGATCCTTGAAAGTAGGGGAAAAAATGAAATAAATGAAAGCTGAGGGAATGTGTCACCTCTGGACTTATATTACAAGAAATACTATAGGAAGCTTTTTGGCCTGAAAGGAAATGATGGAAAATAAAATCTACAGGAAGGAATACAGAATACCAAAAATGGTAAATATATGGGCAAATATTTAAAAAGTATCTTTTTTTTCCTTCTCTTAGTTTCTGAAAAAGATAACTGTCTAAAGCAAAAATAATAACTGTGTTGTGGGGCATATAATGAACAACAATAGGACAAAGGATGAAGATAATAGACTGACACTGTTCAAAGTGTTTTAAATTTTATGTGCAGTGACACCATATTAATCCCAAATAGCCTATGATAATTTAATAATGCAGAGTATAATCCCTAGAGCAGCCACTAAAACAAACAAAAGTACAAAGAGGTATAGATAAAAATCCAATGGAAGAAATAAAATGGAATGCCAAAAAAATACTGACTCAAAAGAAGGCAGAGAAAATGGAACAGAGGAACAACAGCAAATCCATATGGAACAAATAGAAATGCAAGATGGTACACCTAAACACAAACCATTAAGATTACAATAAATATGAATGAACTAAACACAATAAACCAAAATGCACATCACTGTCAGACTGAATATAAAAGACCCAACTATATGCAATCTACAAAAGTCACACTTTAAATATAAGGACATAAATAGGTCTTGTGTTGTGGCTAAATTCATATCAAAGTAGATATCAAGATAGAGTATTGCCAGGGATAAAGAGGAGTATTTCACAATAATATAAAGGTCAATTACTCAGGAAGACATAGCAATAATAAAAGTGTATTTTTCTTAATGACAAAGCTTCAAAATATATCAAGCAAAAACTAACAGAACTAAAGAATGAAATAGACATATCCAAAAATAATAATTGGAGATTTTAACACTCCTCCCTTGGCAACTAAAAGAATAAACAGATGGGGGAAAAAATCAATTGGGATACAAAAGAATCCAACAATACTGTAAGCCTACTTAATCTAGTTGATCATTATAGAACATTGTAACCAACAGTTGCAGAATACACATTCTTTTCAATGGTACAGAGTACGGTCACTAAGATACACCACAATGCTGGCCATACATCAGGCTCAATATATTTTAAAATCTTGAATTTGTACATTGCGTTCTCTGACAAAATTAAATGAGAAGTCAATGACAAAATGATATCTGTAAGATCCCCACACTTTGAATTAAGCAACATACTTCTAAATAATCCATGGGTCACAAGAAGAAATCACAAGAGAAAATTAGGAAATATTTTGAACTGAATGACAATGAATAAATGCCATATCAAAATTGTGGGATTCAGTAAAAGCAATGCTTAAAGGAAACTGTACTGTTTTAAGATGCTTATGTTATTGCTGAATGGTCTGAATGTCTCTGTCCTCCCAAATTTTATATGTTGAAATCTAATAACCAGTGTGATGGTATTAAGAGGTGGGGCCTTGGGGAGGTGCCTAAGTCATGAAGGTGGAGCCTTATAAAAGAGGCTCTATAGAGCTCCTAAGTCCCTTGTACCATGTGAGGACACAGCTAGTTGGCAGTCTGCAAACTGGAAGAGGGCCTTTACCAGAACCCAACAGTGCTGGCACCCTGCTCTTGGACTTCCAGCTTCCATAACTCTGAGAAATAAGTGTCTGTTGTTTATAAGCCACCCAGTCTGTGGTGTTTTGTTTTGGTGCCCCAAATGGACTAAAACAGTTTTTTTTCTTTTTAAGTTTAAAATATAAATTAAGTTTCCACCTTAAGAAGCTTTAAAAATAAAAAAAAAATGATTAATAAAGTTAAGGGAAGAATCACCAAACCATAAAATTAACAAATGGAGAAAAAAATGAAATCAAGAGTGGTTTTTCTGGAAAGATTAATAAATAGACTGATGAGGAGGGTGGGAGGGAGAGGGATGAAAGGAGGGAACAGAACAGTAATAAAATGGGGAACATCACTATTGTTCTTATTGACATTAAAAGAAAAAGAAAATATCATAAACAACTGTGCGGTCAATACATACATATTCAGTGACTTAGATTAAATAAACAAATTCCTTGAAAAACACAACTCACCAAAATCAACTCAGGAAGAAACAGAAAACCTGAAGAGCCCCATTTCTATTAAAGAAATTGATCTTTAATCAAAAACCTTCCACAGAGAAAATTCCTGGTCCAGCTGGTTTCACTGGTATAGTCTATCAAACATTTAAGGGAGAAATAGTACCATTCTAACACAAATTCTTTCAGAAGAGGGGGAAAAAACTCCCAATTCATTTTATGATAATATAAGAAAATTACAGAAAAAGATTCTTCATGAACATAGCTGCAAAAAACTTAATAAAATATTAGCAAATCAAATCCCACATTATATAAAAAAGATACCATGGCAAGTGGGATTTATCTTAAAAATGAAAGGTTGGTTTAATATTTGAAATATTAAATCAACTGGTGTAACTCACTACATTAACATAATAAATCGATCTATAGATTTAATCACAGTTGAATTTCCAACACGCCTTTTTGTAGAAATTGATCTGCCAATTCCAAAATTGATATGGAAATGCAAAGGACCTAATGTAGTAAAAACAACTTTGAAAAAAAAAGAACAAAGTTGAAAGACTTAACACTGCTTTGTGTCAAGATTTACTATAAAGTTATAGTAATGAAAATAGCATTGGCATAAGATAGACGCATATATCAATGAAACAGAATAGAGAATTCAGAAATAGATCAACACACATATGGTCAATTGATTTTCAACAAAGGTGCCAAGACAACTCTATAGAGAAAGGATAATATTTCTAATAAATAGTACTGGAACAAATGGATAGCCATACACACACACACACAAAAATGAACCTTGAGCTTTACCTCATACCATATACAGAAACTAACTTGAAATGGATCATAAACCAAATAAGAGCTAAAATTATAAAACTTCTAGGAGACTTAAGAAAAAATCTTAGTGGCCCTGGTTTCCGAGATTTCTTGAACACTACACAAGAAGTACAAATACAAACTAGGAAAAGAAAATCAACAAACTGGACTTCACATTTAAAAGATATTTGATTGTCAAACCATAAGGTTAAGAAAGTTAAAAGGCAATACTTGGACAAGAAGAAAATATTCGTAAAACATGTATCAGACAAAGAATTTATATCTAGAATACATATGTTAAATTAATTAAACAAGGAGATCTTCAGTGCCTTAGGAACCTACTAAGCAAACCAAAACCTAAGCCTCTAAATGCCTCAGGGTTAAGAATTCAAACCAAAAGAGAACCTATCACAAATAGCCAACTAGGCTTTCCCATAATACAATCAACCACTTAAGCTATAGCCAATCAAATAATTTCCTTCCTTTGTTTCCACCTCTTCTCTATAATAGTCACCCTCTAGCTCCTGTCGGTGCACCACTCTTAACCACTCTGGGTTTGGCACTGCCTGATTCAAACTGATTTTTGTTTGAATAAACTAAAAAATGTAGTATATCTTATTTTATCCCTTAACATAAGGAGCTCTAACAACTCAATAATAAGAACACAAACAACCCATTAAGAATATGGGCAAAAGATTTGAATAGGCATTTCACCAAGATACACAGGCTGTAAATAAGCACATACAAAGATGCTCAATATCATATGTTACTAGGGAAATGCAATTTAAAACCAAAATAAGATACTACTCTATACTTACTCGAATGTTTAAAGTGTAAAAGGCTATCCATAACAAGTGTTGATAAGGATGTGGAATAATTCGAGCTCTCAAACTGGATAAGTCTGGCAGTTCAGAACAAAGTGAAACACACACTTACCATATGACCCAGACATTCCACTCATAGGTTTTTACCCAAGAAAAATGGAGACATATGTCCACAAAAAGACTTAGACAAGAATATTCACAGTAGCTTTATTTGTAATATTCAAAAACTGGCAACAACCCAAATGTCCATCAATAGGTGAGTGAATAAGCAAATGACGGTATGTCCATATAATGGAAGACTACTAAGCAATAAAAAGGAGTGAGCTATTGATTCATACAATAAAATGGATGGGTATTTAAATAAGTACACTGAGTTTAAAAAGCCAAAAAGAGAGTACATGATGCATGATTCCATTAATACAAAATTCTAAAAAATGCAAACTAATCTATAGTATACAGAAACAGGTTGCCTGGAGATTGGGGAGTGAAAGGGAAGAGTAATAGACATGCTCAATATCTTGAGTGTGGTTTCACAGATGTATACATATGTCAAAACTTATCAAATTGCATGCTTTAATATATGCCATTTATTATATGCCAATTATCCTTCAGTAAAGCTGTGAGAAAAAAAGAAAGCCAAAAAGAAAAGAGAGAGAAAAGTACATCATGACCCCATTGGGTTTATCTCAAGGTTGATTTAATATCTGAAAATCTATTCATGTAATTCATCACTGTAACATAATCAATGAGAAAACTGTATAATCATCTCAATAGAGACAGAAAACAGAAATAATCTTCAGAGGAATAACACAAGAAAACATGCCATAATTTAAAGTCGTGAGCTTTCAGGCTGAAAGGCCCTGCTGAGTACAATGCAGAATGAATGGGGGAAAAACTCACTATAAGGCATATTATTGTAAAATTTCAGATGAGAAAGGAAAAAGAGCATTTCCTAACAGCTTCTGGAGAGAACCAAAATAGAATCGCATATAAAAGACAGAGAATCAGAATGGATTTGGGGCTTCTCAAGAGTAACTAAAAGCTGGAAGGTAAGAGAACAATGCCTTCAGAAATCTGAGTAAAAAATGTTTTGCAAGCTAAAAAAAACTAAGTCACATTCTCAATCAAGTATATGATAGGAGAATAAAGACATTTTCATGTATTCTATAAAATACATTCCTCTGTACCTTTTCTCAAGAATACACTGAATTATTTTCACCAAAACAAGGAAATATACCCAGAAATATGAAAATATGCAGTCAGAAGACAGGAGAGTGAGGCAAGAATTGTCCCCAGGATGAAAGAGAAGGAAATTCCCAGGACAACAGCTGTGTACCAGACCTAGAATATAACCAGGCTAGTTTAGAGCAGAAAGATGGAGGGTATTAGTTTGGATTTTTCAACAACAACAAAAAATCAATTGATAGAACACTGACTTTTTCTCACTACACTGTGAGATTTAGAGTTCATGCAGTTTTGGGTTGAACACATGATAGATATATAGGAAACTAAGCAAATGAAAAAACAATGTAATTCTTCACTCCAGAAGTTGTACAAGAGAGGAAATATTCTTAAAGAACACTATATGATTCAGCAAAAAATACTGTATAATCAATATATTTAATATTGATTTACTAAAAATTGGTGACAACTCTACATGAGAAGGGGAAAGGCTAAGTGTGAGTATTTGAGGTGGCATAAAAGAATTCAATCTCATCTCCCATAATATAAAGTTAAGCGATAAAAGCCAAAACTGTTAATTTTAAATTCATAGCAATGTAAATGTGTTATTTAGAAAATTAGAGATACACGCCAAAAGAAATAAATATGGTTGCCTCTAGGGAGTAGGGAAAGACAAGTCAAGAGCTGCCGTTTTGTTTGATTGGTTTTTTGCTTTACATCTTATATTTTAAAAGTATTATTTGACTTTTAAAACTGGGTACATGTGTCTTGATTTTTAAAAAGCAAAACTGATGCTCTTTGCAGTCATAATCCAACAGCTTCCATAATTTGTGATTAAGTTACTTAGTTACAGTCACAAGGACAAGCACAACAGATTCTTGGCAATGAACCACATAAGCAGCAGAAGAGCTAGGAGGGCTTGCTAGAGAGAGGCGACCAGTGCATTCAGCGTGCAAGGGTGTTCGGTCGCTGTTTCAGGAGCGCAGAGCACTGGCTAATCTAGCAAGTCATTTAAACTGAGGTCAGTTAAAAGAGCTTCTACTGTAATGAATCCAGATAATAAAGGAGATGAAATAAAACAGCCTTAATCCATCCATTTTTGTTACCCTGTCCTTTTCCCATAGGTTAGATGGAAGAAATTCTACCAGGAGCAGAACTCAAGATCATCCTTCTCAAGGTCATTCAATTTGCCCTGAAATATTAACCCTCTTGAGGGGAATCTGCAAATGAGGATAAATCAGAGTCCTTTTGAAGGGCAGGCTATCGACTATAACCTTTGGCTTAATCTACAAAATGAATGGGAAAGGTGGCAAAAGAGATAATGAAGTAAAATCCGCCTTCTGCACCACGCTGGGCCTGATTTAATTTCAATCACTGGATTTATTCCATGACGGCCTCCTTCTCCTTTGCATTTTGGGTGAGTACTAAACGCCACCACACTGCAAGAGAAAATGAGCAATCAGGAGTTCAAAACAGGACCTGAGACATAGCTTCCTGTATGTGCTCTGAGCAGGCTTACTACAAATCTCTTAGTCTCAAAGTCACCATCTGACCTGCCCCAGTCCATGATGCCTTTAGGTTTTGAGTATTTTGGATTCCTAATTATTAGAAGAGTGAAGAAGGATATACAGTGCCTTTTCAACAAATCAGGCAGCTGCTGATCTCTTTGCTGTGCTATTTTAAGCACTGATCTACAGAGGTATCACTCGGTAAGGGAAATCTGTCTCTTGCTCTTCTACTTGGACTTGATTCTGGAGCACCTGGAAAGATGAGCTGCACCCCCTCCCTCACCTGCCGAGCCCACAGGGCTGTGATAGTCCTTCCTGACAAGAAATTGTCAAATTTCCTTTACAGCTGAAACTAGAAAACCAATCAAGACAGCAACTGGCTTTTAGCACCAACAGAGCCACTAAATATTTTACCTTTCTCTATGTAGATTCATCTGGAAGGAGCAGTTTGGATCTTCTGAAAGGTCAGTCCCCAAAACTTATGCAAATCAACTCAAAATAAGTATTCTCTATTTTTCAGAAGCCCTTAAGCTACATTCTTCTTTGACATCCATAATCACAGAATGTGACTCAGGTTCAGCCACCTAAATGTCTCACTGGTTGAGAGTATCATAAAGAAATCCTCCACACTGAGTGGCCACCTTGCTAATATCTGGGCCCCAACTTTGGCCATTAGCCAGGCCCTGAGCTTGCACTTACTCCCTTGTTTTTGATGGGGCTGAACTGTTCATTTTAGATGGGAAAGCCTGATTTTTCTAAACCATCATTATCTGGACACAAAAGAAGCCTATGATAGTCACTCGCCCCCTCTTCAGACCACTTTATTTTGCACGTTGTAGCGCATAGATCAACAACAGAGGTACCTGCAGTTACACTTGTTACAGAAAATCATATGAATCACTGCGTATACACTGGACATTTCACCTCTTCCACAGTTCCTACCTCCCAGCAATGCTTTTGAGCTACTGCAGAGCTTCAGTACATTAATGAAGAAGATGGTTGAGTTACTGAAAGCTTTTCTAACTGGAATCCACATCTTCTCAAGCCTTGTTAAGTAAGGGGCCCCAGAGAAGTACCTCAGTGTCAGAGTTGTTGCCATTCAGAGCTTCCATATTTGGGTCCCTCCAGTCTTCTGGGAGTGAAGGGATGTAATTGTCTGTCAGAGCATCCCAAACCCTGTAAACAAAGAGAAGCTCTCATTAGCACACATCTGTGGCCTGGCCCCGCCTGGAGGAAGGAAGAGCCGGGCCAGGGGAGGAGAGAGGCTTCTGTGTGTGCCAGGCTGAGATCATCTGCCTTCCAGCATGCAGAAGCAAAGCAGCTTAGAAACTGAATTAGAGGCACTACCAGGAGAGAAAGAGCCAAGAGAATGGACCCTGGCCAGGGTTTTAGTGTTTGCCTTAGAGAAGAGGACATTCTCACCACTGTGATACAAATGGTAGACTCTAAAAGCAAACCACCTTCGGCAACAAATAAATCTGCCCCTCAACATAGAGTTCATGTCTCATGAACCTAAGAAATTACCCCGTTTCCTTTCCTATGGGCAGAGAGGAGTTAGAGCGAGAGACAGAGACAGAGAGAGAGATATGGGCAGATTTTCTGGCTAAATGTCATTAAAATCAAGGTCTTCACCTCATTTATATGCATTTGAACTTCAGAGGCCTGCAATCTAAATGGTCAGGAATTAACTCTTTGACATCTCACGTAGGTAAGGGGATAATGCCAGTGCTGTTAATGCTTACATATTAACCAAAATGTGCGAGCCAAGCCCACAGGTGACACAATCCTGCCCTCTAGCAATGGAGAGTCTAAGTGTCTGTGTCTCCATCATGGACACTCCAAGGCAATATATGCAAGGGGAAATCAGTAACTACACCTCTGTCCACACAATTTTTAGTGGAGGAAGATGGGGCTCCTTTATTACATTTCTTTTTTAAATTCTGATGTGTACACTGTAACAAAGGGTTTCTTTCCAACAATTCTTATTGCTTAACTCACTTATTTCAGAAAAATTCCTTGGGAATAAAAGGGCAGGGAAAATCCTGAAGTTACACACTCTCACAGACAAGAGAATAAACAAATTAATTAACACCAAGAGATTAATGTAGATCAGCAAACCAAGCTCCTAAAACAATGTCATCCACAGAATCCAGCAAGTACTTGAGTAAAAATTAGATAGGATACAGGGGGCTCTATATGATCTTCCTCAGGTACCTATGTGTGTCAGACATGAGTGATAGCTATGAAGACAAAGTTTAAGAAGGTACATTTTATTTAGATATGTTAATATAAGGAGATAGCCTTTTAAAAATAAGCAAATATATATATACATGAATCAAATTCAAAACGACAAAATATGGTGTAAGATGCTGAAAGGGTAAGTGCAAATTATGTGATAATTTACATATAAATTATAAAGCCCAGAGTTGAAATCACATACATAAAATGGGGGAGGGGAGCACACAGCATATATGAAATCAGGATATATGATATAAGCTAAGAGATTTTCCTAGTGCACAATAAATGAATAAATAAACTAATAAAAGCGATTCAAGAAAACAACAGTGCTTGGGTTATCGGTTTACTCATTGTTTTCCTACAATTACAAGAAAGCATTTTCAGAGAACTTGCCATATGTTCATAGGACAGCTATTCAGTAGGATTTCAGAGTCTACTTCTTAAACACGGATGATCCAATCTCCATCAGACACTATTACAGTTTCATTAATCCAGACTAATTCTAAATTAGCATTCTAAAGCCAAGAGGCAAATGTGATTTACTATCTCCAACACGAAACTCTAAGAGCCACACCCACTAGAAAGGTCAGTGGACAGCTCCTCCTTGAATCACTACATCCCATCCTCTGCTGCCAGGAAGAGAAACACGAGTACAGGCACTGACCTTCAGATTTGTTCCTGCAGTGAGTACCTGGAGAAATGCAATTCAGCAAAGCCCAAAATAGGCAGGAGCCTTTCATACCTCCCCTAGGCAGGGTGGAAGCTGAGACCTTGAATGGACCACACACCTTCCGATGACCTTGAACCTGTTCACATCCTCAACGTGACAACTGAGAACTCTCTCAATCAGTTTGGGAGCGTTAACTTTTCTCATCTGAACCTTCACTGACACAATCTGGATTTCACATGCTGATTCTAGATTTTTAGTGACAATTCGCTAAAACTTTCTCTCCTCAGAATTCCGGTTTTCCTTATTGTCTTGCATGTTCTGTCCAGATTTCCTTATTCCTTCCTGATGCACTTTTTATCCTTGGAGATGCATAACTAACCTCTCATCCCGTTGTAATCACAGGCATGCCCCTGTGCTTTTCAGCACCCACCTGACCATAATAACGGTAGCAGCCAACACTTAACGCGCACCTACCATAACCCAGGTACTGTTCTGACCCGTATGTGGGCTAATTCATTCATTCCCCACAACAACTCTATAAGGCAGGCACTACGTAAGTACAAGAAAAAACTGAAACACAGAATTCATTAACTTGTCTAGGTTCATACAGCCGGTGATAACAGATGGGATTTGAAGCCAGGCACTACATCTACAGAGCCTATATTCCTAACCAACTATTCCAATTCTTTATGAATTTTATGAGTGGCACTGGCCTGGGTATCAGAACAATATACCAAGTTCCAATTCTCAACCCAGAGCAGCAGTTCAAAAACTGGCTCTGCGTGAAAAATCCGTAAGGATGTTATTCTGGACATTGTGCTTTCATCAGTCTATGAAGGCAGGAATGGCAGAGGGCAGCAGGGTGCACAACGCTTTCTGTCTAGATCTCCAGCCCAGGAAGGCTGAAAGGCAGACAGAGGCAGAATGCTGGCAGGTAGGCAGCCACAGGAATGAAGAGCAACTGGTGGAAGGGAAAAACACAAAGCTTTCTGTGAGGAAGAGAACGGGAAGGGCTTGTCTCCCTGGAGAGGCTGTCCATCCCATCAGCAGGGCCCTTGGGAATGAATCTGCAACCTTTATAGGTACCCCGAGGTAGACTGTAAATTGCACTTCCTGAGACGCATCCTGCTACTTACCCTTATCTTGGGGAAAGGAGACTTTGAAAGCTATACACTGTATCTTTTATCAAAGAACTAAGATTAAACAGGTTGCCTCAGTTCCTATCAGTATGCTGCCATGGCACCCAGATTCAATTTGCTCTCTCAGTCCCTATAATAACAGAAAAGGCTTTTCATGAGCCTTTATAGCTTGAGAGTAGTGCCTGTAGGAATGACTAAACTGTCCTTCACTAGGGAGGGCTAGGGACTTGAAAAAGGATGCTGGCACGGTATGAGCAAACTGAACAGAATGGGCTATGACGAGATGTGTATACAAAGATCTGGGTCTACTGGCAATATATAGCCATCAAGGCTACATTAATCCTACTACACACACGCACACACACACACATCTCTATACACCTATTGGTAGACAGCTAGTTTAAAGGGCTCATTAGAATTCCAACTGGGCAACATTTGCCTTAATCCCCTCTCGGTGGCTACTGTTGTCCAGTGTTTTATTTGTAACCAGTCATGCCAATATTCACACTCAGATGTGTGTTAACATGAGTATACTTTTGCAGTTAATACTTAGGAATTGCCTATTATTAGCACATTAATGACTTTGAGCAACTTTTTATATTTTTTCAAATGCTTAAATAGAATCAATAGTATCTCTTCCATCTGTATAGGGAAATTGAACCTCCAAGAAAAGAACTCATCTCCATAAAAATCATAGTTATCTGTCAGCTGTCTCTATCTGATTATTTGTCTCCAACTTAAGTATGGTTGACTACAGGCCATTTAGTTATTATGTGGACTTTCATTTTTAATGTCATCATCCTTAACATGAAGAACAAGAAGCTGTCTTTGTTCTCACATTTGGCCCCGCTAACTCCAGGGTACTAATAATAAGAGGGTTGATAGGGACCCCAATGAGGCAGGGGCGAGGACTACCCAGTCCCATTTTGCAGTGCCCCTAAAAGGCTCTGGCCTCCAGGTCAGATCTCTTATGACAAAGGAAGGGGTGATCACACATATGCAAAGAAGAGATTATGGAATATTTTCTAAATTTAACAACAGGAAATATATATTCAAATTTGACTCTCTTTTAATGCCTAGAATTTCCATGCCCCGACAAATCAAAGGCAAGTTGATATCTCAGCCAATTCTGTATTAGCCAAATATT
>JAVSCE010002557.1:0-18416 GCA_032199065.1 Smutsia gigantea | reverse complement strand
GATGAGTCCCCATCCCCAGACGAGTCCCTCCCCCTGGTCCCTCGTCCCTTTCCAGGATCACTTGTCTGCCTTTTTCCCTTTCGTCCCTTCAGATTCCTCCCTTATCATTTGTGTTTCTGCCGGACCACGTCCCTTTTCTAATCCGTGGAGTAGAAATCTCCGGTTCCACCTCTGGTTCCCTAAGCCCCGCCCCGCGCCAGGCTCGCTCAGCCGGGGGCTGGGAGCGCCCTCTGTTGTTTGCGCATGCTCCCTGCTCCCGACTGCAAAGTCCTCCAAGGGGACCTTCTAGGCTGCGTGGCTATCGCCCCGATCTGTCGGCCCGCCCGCAGCGTCTCGTTGGTGCTGATGGTGACCTCCGACCCCGCGGTTGCGGGGCGGGGCGGGGAGGCATTAGCTCCTGGCGGGCGGCGGCTGTTGCAGCGGGACCCGGGATCGGGGCCCGGCGCTGCCTGGGCTGCGGGGCGATGTGAGTCGGGGCGCCGCGGGGCGGGAACGAGGCGGCTCCACCGAGGCCGCACCGCGCCGCGCCGCGCCGCAGTCTCCGTTCCTTCCCGAGGAAGCCCGGGGCGGGCGGGTGGTGGAGCGCCGGGACTGGGGGCGGGGATCCAGGGACGACGCGCGGCCCCGACCCCCTGCATTCCTTCCTGGTGTCTAGAAATTCCCCTGACAACCCTGCATCCTTAATCTGCCTCTCATTCCTCAAAATAATCCCACCCCCAGCCCCCCGGACACACCTTCGCAGGTCTCGGAGCCCTCAGAACCCCCTCACTCATGCGATTTCCCCTGATAGGCCCACTGAGCCACCGTTCACTCCTGGATGCCCCCAAACGCTTCCACCTCCCTGAAATTCTTCCGATCTTTCATACGCTCCGTTCTCCTTGCACCGCGCTCAAATCCAAAAAACTTGCCCAGGCTTCCCGAGCCCTCTTATATTTTGAGCCCCCCGGCAAACTCCAGCCTCCTAACCACACCTAACCCAATACAGAGCCCCCTCCTCCTGACCCACCCAGTGAAAACCCCCTCATTAGGCTGTCATGATATGTCCTGGTATCTTAAAGAATGGAGACAGAAAAAGGTGCAATGTGCCCTCCTCCATCTTGCACCCTGTAGTTTTTGATTTCACCCCCAGCCTGACTCCCTGTTGGAGTCTCAAGCCCCCAGATTTTCCCAGCCATCTGTCTTTAGGATGTGCACACTTCCTTCAGCCTGCTTCCTCCTTCCACAGAATAAGCTAAACCAAGAGGGTGGGGGTCCTTTCACATGGGAAGTTGTCACAGAATGCAGAGCACAAGGGGCCCTGGGAAATGATGTTTTTCTAGAGCAGGATAGTGGGATTTCAAGGATCTCCAGGGTCCTGGCTTGTCAGCTTGTCTTCCTAGGGTGCAGATCTTTGAAATGTTGCTGTATTACTAGCATTTATGTTAAAATTTTAGGCCTTTTAGAGCTTGGTGAATAAAACTACCACACCTCAGAATGTGAGATTGAAGGAGCTTGTCCTGGAAGAGAAAAATGTTGATTTTAGTGATGTTGTCTACATACTTACCTCTAGAGGTTAAGCTAGAAGTTCCACAGTTCATAGATGTTTCCTTTAAAAACTAAGGCCTTGGGGGGAAGTTGGGGGGTGGGGATTGACCTGGCAGAGTCTCCTTAATACTTAGTAGCAACAAAACAGACTAGAATATTGGTTTCCTGAATCTTACATGCACTTAAGGATACATCACAGTGTCCTTTTGAGAAAGCTCTTTGAAGAGTTAAAGTTCTCAGCAAAGGGAAGGTGGTGGTTCCGGTGTTGGTTTTAACAGGGTTCAGATGGAGTCTAGATGCAGTTTAAAAGGTCTTGGGCTGCCTCAGACTTCAAACCCATTGATGCCGAGGGAGTCTCTCCCTCTCAGGGTCTATGGGGCTTGGAGTTCGTAGTCCATTTGCCATGATCTCACTTTCTCCATTGGTGTTTCTGTCCCATTAGGACTTGGAACAGATATCCAGGTGAGAAGGACTAACAGCAAGTCAGTTTCATTAACAATTGGGGTGAGGATGGAAGGTTTCCACTGACCTGTGGTCTCTGTCTCCTGTTCTAGGTGAGCCCCAGATGTGTCCCAGAGGATCCAGGTGACTGCAGACTGCTTGTCATGATGCCCCACCAAGAACGGGGGGAATAAAGTGGGGGTCCTTCCCCATGCCCCTCCCATGGTCAGCTCCCCAATGGCCTGGGTGAGGTGAGATCTGTGTATAGGAGCCACTTTTCTGGAGTTTCCCAAGTTGGTCAGGATTGTTCAAGCCTTTTCACATTCAGGGAGAGTTCTGGAAGGATTTGTCTAATCTTACAGATTCACTTCTTTATAGCCAGTTGCAACCCCTTAACTTCTGGTTGGGAAAGGTCCATGTATTTGCTTGCTGCCTTAAGTCACTCAAGTCTGGTCTGGTGGTACCCTCTCCATCCTAGGCACAGGCCCAAATTGTGACATATAATCTGAGTGCTATAATCTTAGCGGGAAAAACCAGGTAGTAAGTCCTCTCTGCTCTCTTCTTTGGACAAAGTGGAGCAAATCTGCCATCTTTTTTTTAAATGAAGAAATGATTAATTAAAGTTATAAAAATTATGCTCTCTTCTAAATGTTCAATCTTCTGAATAAATCTTTTGGCCATAATGTACCACCATAATGTAACATGGAAAAAACAAAAAAGGTAACTTTGAGGTGAATGTTGGGATAGTGGCGAGGGAGGAAAAGAGGATTTGAATGATGTGGGAAGAGTGAGGCAGAAAAGGAGGAAAAGGGGAAAAGGTACAGACCTAAGTGTCTGGGACCCCAAGGTTCAGTTTCTTTGCTGAATCTGTATGAGGGCCCCAGGCTGGTACCCAGTTCTTCTGATGCAGATCACTTCTTCTGGGTCCCTAAGCGTTTCCTGCCCAGGCTTCCCTTCCCTTTCAGTACATCAGTCATATTCCTACATATTGCTCAAGGTTAAGTGTTACCTCTGAGAAGCACTCCATCTCCCCACCCCTTAGGGTGTATTGGGATCCTGAACACATCGTAACTTGAATTAAGGTTTATCCAGTGTGTGTCTGGCCCTAGGCTGAGAGTAGGAATTCCTTGACAGAGCAACTGTGTCATAAAGTCCCTTGGACAGAGTAGGTGATCACAGTAGGGTGGCTCTGCCAGAGTCACCAGAGAGGGCTCTTCGGAGCGACCCTGATGACTTTCTGATCCCTTGTGTTTTTCCCCAGGGTGGGCTGGCTGCTCTGACACCATGGGGAGCTGCTGCAGCTGCCTGAACAGAGATAGCGTCCCAGACCACCACCCTACCAAGTTCAAGGTACACACAGCCCCATCCTGTTCTGAGTTCCCGAAATGACCTCCTGGGCTCGGGGCCCTGAGCTGCCCAGCTGCCTCAGCCTCCCTTAGAGAAGGTGAAATGACAGGCTGAGGTTGCAGCTTCATTAAGACTTCCTGAGTTCAGGGCTCCTGAAGTGGCCTGAGGACTCGGGGCCTAGGCCACCGCTATTTGTGTGGCTCTTGGTACTCCAAGAATGAAGAAATACCATAACAGTAGCAAAAATCGTGCTTTTAGAACATTCACTCCAGTCTGTATAAATTTATGACTTCACATACAACTTCTTTAGAAAAAACAATGGGTGTCTGTATTTGTGAGTTAACAAACGTAAAATATTTAAAACAGTGCTTAACATGTGTAAGCACTATGTTAGTGTTAGCTGTTTCCTTTGGGAAGCTAAGGCCAGGCCCAGTGGACCTGTGCATCCCCCACGTCCCCTTAAGGGAACCCCCCCTCCTCTCTGGCACAACGTTCTGCTCACCACAAGAGGGAGCCCTGGGCTCGCTCCTACAGCTCGGGAGCTGGTGGAGGTGGTGTGGGTTTCTTCTGTCTGCGGCTTTACTCTCCTGGGGTCTTAAGATTTTGAACTTAAAATCAAACCCTTTCCCACATTAACTTCTAACTGTCTGACCTTGGAAGTCAGCTAAGCACCCCTTCCCTCACTGTCCAAATGTCAAAACTGAGGCCCAGAGAACTGCTGTGGGTCAGTGGAACTGCTTCATTAGCTCCTAGTGATCACGTGATGTTCTGTAGCGTGTTTGGTGGACTCAGGTGAGCCTCCTGGTCCCCGAGCTCCAGCGCTGCATCGGCCGGCCTCCCAGTGCCTCAGGGGCCCCTCCAGACACTTGTTGGACTCACTCACTGATGCTCTGTCCCCTGCCCCCCAGGTGACAAATGTGGATGATGAAGGGGTGGAGCTGGGCTCTGGAGTGATGGAGCTGACTCAGAGCGAGCTGGTGCTGCACCTGCATCGGCGCCAGGCTGTCCGCTGGCCTTACCTCTGCCTGCGGCGCTATGGCTACGACTCCAACCTCTTCTCCTTTGAGAGTGGCCGCCGGTGTCAGACGGGCCAGGGTGAGTCCCAGCCCCTGCCCCACACCAGGATAGAGCCTGTGCATCTGGGCCAGGTTCTGGCGCTGGAAGTCATAGCTCGGGACCATGAGAAGTCTGGTGCCTCTGCGGGTGTTGCCCAGAGAAAGGTAGGGTCATGGCCAAGAGCACATGGCATGTTAGTGCAGAACTAAGGGGACTCCTGGGCCAGTGCTCTTTCTCTTCAGTAATTGCAACCCCGGCCTGGGTCGCTTTGTGGGGACATTTGTTGCAGAGCCCATAAGAAAAAGTCAGGACTTAGAGGCCGGAGCCTGGCTCGGAAAGCAAGCGATTCTTCCTCCCTTTGTTACTTCACTTTCAAGGATCCCGGTTGTGCCTCTAAGTAGGAACAAATTTTCTTCTGAGCCCCGAGTGGGCCATGTGAATAACGAAAGGTCAGGCAGCAGATTTTGGCTGCCCTGGGGCTGTGTGGCTTGGGAATGACAGGTATGGGGAGGCAGGAATCTTGGGTCCCTGATGTACCGAGTAATCTTCATGCAGTTAATCTTCGTCTCCCATCACCTGTGGGCAGTGGCAGGTGAGGTATTCTTCCTCCCCTCTCTCCCTGCAGCAGAGGTGAGGGAGTGGTGGCCTATTCCATGACGTCAAGGCTAGAGCCAGCCTTGGCTCTTTGAAGGAGTGGTGTGGGCTGGGCTTACCTTCTAGGACCCAGACCTAAGCTCTGAAGGACCCCACAAGGGACTGGGTTAAATGCAGTTTGGGGTTGTGGCTGCAGAGATGGAAGGAAGGGGCTCCTCTGATGAGGCTGCCCTGCAGCGGTGAGTCTCTGAGGTCGAACTGGCTGGGGAGCGGTCCTCCCCCTGCGCCTTTCCCCTGGAATTCATGAGGCAGCAGTTACACTGGCTGATGGAGAGGGGAGGAAGGGGCTTACCTGCTTCCATTGGTAGTTGATTCACACTTGGGATCCCAGAAGGGCTGCCCTAGGCCCCAACACAGGTTCTTCTAAAACTCCATGCTTTCCCAGCCTTTTCTAGCCCTCAACAGAGCTTGCCAGCATAGTCCTCCTTTCTTCCCCTCCCCTCTATCCTTCCCACCCAACTCCCACAAATCTCAGTTGTCCCTTACCCCAGCCTGGTTTTATTTATCTTTGTTGTGGATATGTGTTTGCACACACCCCAAGAAGCCTCCCCTGAGTCCTGGACCCCACTGTTAATGGGGTGTACAGAAGCAGGCTGGCCCAACACCACAAGGGCATCTTTGGACCCTGAGTCACGGGTACTCAGTCCAGTCCTGTTGTCCCGTGACCGTGAGTTGCTGCATTGGAGTTTAAGGGGCTGCAAGGCTGGCCATGTGGGGAGCTGCATGACTGCCTTGCTGTATTTGTCCTTTAGCTGGTCAGCCCATCCTTTCAGCTCCAGAATTTAAGTTCCATGAAGTAAGGGGCCTTTACACAGTGGATGTTCACTCTGGCCAAGCCCCAGGCTAAATGCTTAGTGAACAAGCAATGAACAGGACAGACTCCCCTGCCCTCAAAGAGCTTAGAGGCTGTTGTTCATAGAGCTGAGGGCTGGTGCCCTTGGTGGAGCTGATTTTTCTGGGGAGCAAGGGATGGTAGGAAGAGGGAGATGTGGGCAGCATGTGAAATGCAGTGGTGCTTCAACTAATAACATCCTTTTCCACTTGGACTTTTACTCCTCTTCTGTTCACCCTTATACACCCACACCCTTAAGAAAATTATTTAACCTCAGAGGAATAAAGCTGAAGTATTAGCTTCCAACACAATGGTAATGGATAGGGCCCAGCTCCTCCAGCAGCCCTTTCCAGTGTGCTGGGGAGAGTGCTGAGGAGGGGGCCTCTCCTGCCCCCCTGCAGGAGCTCAGGGACATTTCCCCAGCTCTGTGCGTCTGCTCATCCTCTCTGGTCATTCCCTACTGGGCACGGGCAGAAGAGCCCCATTTCGTTCTCTCCTTCCTCAGGAATATTTGCATTCAAGTGCTCCCGGGCCGAGGAAGTCTTCAACCTGCTTCAGGATCTGATGCAGTGCAACAGCATCAACGTGATGGAAGAGCCAGTCATCATCACCCGCGACAGCCGCCCGGCTGAGCGTGACCTCCCACGGGCCCCCCAGCCGCCCAGCGGTGAGGAGACCCCATCCTCATACCCGGTGCGCACGTGCACACATACACGCACACACAAGCACAGGACCAGCAAGCGTGGAGGCGCAAGCCAGGCAGGCAGATGGGGGGTGGCTGGCGGAGCCAGGCTTCCAGGACCGTCATCCATCATCAGACGCTTGGGGATGGAGGAGTCCTGGCCTGGGCCCATCAGGTGACTCAAGCTGAGGCTGAGGAGTCCCGGGCCTTACGTTGACTGATGGTCAGAAAGCAGACAGGAAGACCTTGGGTTTCCATGGAAACAGCAGTCTGGAGCTGTTCAGCTTCTTTCCTTCCGTCTACTGGGACATACCCATATACCATTCCTGCCTGTGGGGGCAGGCATTGCCGCTCATGGCCATTTTTGGAAGGGGCTCCTGCAGTTGGCTTGCTTATTTGCTGAGTGCACACTGAACACCTGCTCCAGGTCCTGCACTCCATTGGCTGGCCCATGGCGGGGGCAGAAGAAATAGAAACACAGTCCCTGATTTTGAGTTGCTTCCCCCAAGCTCACTGGCAGAGCTAGAATGAGGTGAAAGGACAATCCAGTGACAAAAAGATGTGCCTTTAATGTTGCAGATAGGGCTGTAATGGGGAAGTGGGTTCAAGCTGAGCTTTGAGGGAAAGGGCAAGGTTTGAAGAACAGGGAGGTGAAAGGTAATGGGGCTTCCCCCTTGGGGGCCCAGGGAGCCCCCTACTAATGGGAAGTCCCAGGATACCGAACATGTGTGCGTGTGGTTGTCGGGTGCTTTAAGGACCCCTCACCTGAGCTGGTCTCCCCTGTGCCCAGCTCTAGGCTACAATGTCTCCAGCTTTTCCAATGGCTTCCCTGGCTGCCCGGGAGAGGCCCCACGATTCTCAGCACCCCGGCGCCCCTCGACAAGTAGCCTGCGACACCCCTCGCTTGGGGAAGAGTCCACCCATGCCCTCATTGCCCCTGATGAGCAGGTGAGCAAGCAGCTGGCCCGCCCTCCGCATTGGTCTTGGCGGGGATGGGGCATCAGGAACATGCACCTCCTCCCAGTAAGGACTGTGGGGAGGGGAAGAGAATTGATAGGCTCCCTCACTGTCCCAAGAAAGGGAGGCAGCGTCCCTGGGAGGTCTGGAGGACAAGGAAGAGGAGGAAATGCCAGCTCTTTTTCCCTGGGCTTCTCTTCCCTCATCCTGGCCCTTCTGTTCTCTCTCTCCCCTGCCCTTGGACCTTCCTGCTTCATGTGGACTCTTCCCCTCAGTCTCACACCTATGTCAACACGCCAGCCAGTGAGGAGGACCACCGCAGGAGCCGGCACTGCCTGCAGCCGCTGCCTGAGGGCCGGGCACCCTTCCCCCAGCAGGCCCGGGGCCCCGACCTGCAGGACCCGCAGGTGTTCCTGCAGCCAGGCCAAGTGAAGTTTGTGCTGGGCCCCACCCCTGCTCGGCGGCACCTGATGAAGTGCCAGGGCCTGTGCCCCGGTCTGCATGACCCACCCCCCCACAACAACAACGAGGGCACTTCCGAGTGCCCAGCGCAGCCCAAGTGCACCTATGAGGGCACCAGCGGGGGGCTGCGGCCTGGGCCCGGCTGGAGACTGAGCCCAGAGGAGCCGGGCTGGAATGGCCTTGCCCATCGCAGGGCGGCCCTGCTGCACTATGAGAACCTGCCCTCCCTGCCCCCCGTGTGGGAGGGCCATACCCAGCAGCTGGGGGAGGAGGCAGGGGATGACGGAGACTCAAGGGATGGGCTCACACCCTCCTCCAACGGCTTTCCTGATGGCGAGGAGGATGAGACCCCACTGCAGAAGCCCACCAGCACCCGGGCTGCCCTCCGCAGCCATGACAGCTTCCCCGTGCCACTGACCCGCCGCCGAGGCTCCCCAAGGGTCTTCAATTTTGATTTCCGCAGGCCAGGCCCTGAGCCCCCAAGGCAGCTCAACTACATCCAGGTGGAGTTGAAGGGCTGGGGTGGAGACCGCCCTAAGGGGCTCCAGAACCCCTCAGTCCCCCGAGCCCCCGTGCCCCCCACCCACCCTGCCCGCAGCTCAGATTCCTATGCCATCATTGACCTCAAAAAGACCGTGGCCATGTCCAACCTGCAGAGGGCTCTGCCCCGAGACGATGGCACCGCCAGGAAAACCCGGCACAACAGCACTGACCTGCCTCTGTAGGGCCCGCCTGCCGCCCCGCCTCCCGCTCGTGTCCTCCGAACCCGCCACCCCGGGGTTCAGGGTTGCTTTGCAGAAGGGCACTGAGGTGGGACCAGATGCTTCCCTGCTCTGGCCAGAGTCCTCAGACATACCAGCTGCTGAGTCCTGGTCTCGGCTGGGGAGAGGAGAGGGTGACCCCGTGAGGAAGGAGCCTCGACGTAACTGTGAAGGGTTCCTGTGGTTGCATTTAGCACCTGCCCCGATCTCCATTTGTCTTGTCTGTCATCTGTGTGTATTTTTTGGTTGAAATTTTGAAACATTTTGTACCTGTTGATTTTATTTATCAATTTATTTTTCTATTTATTGTTTTAAATGTAATTTGACATATTTATTATTAATATAATTATTTTTAAATTCTGGTTTGTTGGATCATGTCCAATTCTTGGGGAGATTTTCCAGCACAGTTCTGGCGTAGGAGTAGGGGAGGCCTAACAGAGACAGGGTCTTCATTTTGGGAAGTTTGGGGTGGTTGTGGTTTTGGAGACAAGTCTGTGACCATTTCTATTTTTCCAAGAGGACCTGGCCCAGAACTTAAAAGCTGCCTGGAATGGATGCTATATCAAAAGAAAGTGACAGGGCAGCTGAAGTCCTAGACGCACAAAGGGTCTGTAAGGAAAGCTGCCCTTATGAAATAAAACCCTGACCTTCTGAGGTCCGCAATGAGTGGTGGGGATTTGGGGGCAGGCTGCACTGGATTCACCTTCTCTGGAGCCGCTCACCGATGCCCCCTTTTGCCACCAGGTGGGTCTCAGTGGGCACCATTCTTCAACGCCTTGACCTAAGTGTGGACCCTTGATCCTCCTTTGGTGCCCCCATCATGGCCAGGCCAAGGCTAGAGCCTTTAAACAGGACATTACTGAAAGCCCAGGAACAGCAAAAGGAAAAAACACTGTCACGTATAACTAAATAATGTGGCTTGAAAAGTGACACTTGAGAACTGTCCCCCAGAAATGGACTCTGGTGCCTCTACCTGACCGTGGTGGTGGGGCCCTAACAGCCACCGCATCTGAGCACCTGCCTGGTGGGCCAGGGCCGCACAGGGCCGCACCTGTGCTCATTGCAGGAGCTCCCTTGCCCTGTCCTGGGGCTGCCCCCTATCTCCAGCCTCCCTGCCCCGAAGACTCCATTTCTGTCACAAATGCCTGAGTGGTTAATCTAGAGGAAATGCAGCATGTGTGATAAGCCATCAGGGCCCAGGTGAGGAGTAGGAGCAGGGCCTGTCCAAGACTTAAGGACAAGCCTTCTGGTCTCTGGTCACTCTTTGTGCCCAGCTCCCTGCCCTGTGGAATGAGCAGACACGCACTCCTCACCAAGGACACAGGCCAGGGCAACCCACCCAATTCCTTCCCCACTGCTGTCCAGAACAGCATTGCCATGGTGTCAATTCTGGGGGGACCCCCTACCCTGCATGGGGGGCCTGGACTGACCAGCTTCCAGACCTCCCTGACCCTGGGTGTCACTTGCTGTCAGTGAAATGGGTGAAGAGGACTGGCTACAACAGAATGTGAGAGAGACCCTTCACCTGGGGCCTGGCAGGGTCCTGGGGCACAGCAGCTGCAACCCCAGAGCTGACACCAAACCTCTTCTCCATCTCCTTTCACTCTCTGGACCAGAGGGGCCACCGGCTACAGGCTGGACACACTGTGCTTTCCCCACACTGTGGTAGGGAAGTGGTGTCCTTTCTGCAGCTCCATGGGTAGCTCAGTTCTGCTCGCTAGATGTCCTGCCACACTGGCCCTGCTCTTCCTTTTGGTCCCCACCAATCAGGAGTGGTGGTCTCTCCAAACAGGAGAGCCAAGATGGGGAGCAGGTATGGCCATGCCAGGCCCAGGCCCAGGGCTCCTGGCCATGCCAGTAACTCATGGCTCTGCTCAAGCTCCTCCTTACTCACCGACTGTATCATGACTGTGACTGTATCGAGCTGTGAGAAGGGGCCAATGAGATGCTGAACAGGACACCACTTTGGAAAGCAGACAGACATGGGTGAGCTGTGTTAACACCCCAACTGTCCCTGAGGGGACAAAACACCTGGAAGTCCTAACTCCTCAGTGCCCGAGACTTCAGGGCAATTGCTGCTCCTTTGCTGAACCACTTAAGAAGGACCTCTTAGCCTCCTTCTCTGGGGCTGCTAGATCCATCAGACCCCTGGGCTTCCCCAGAGCAAGATGTAATTGCTTCAGTGTGCGTATCTGTGGGGCTGGGGGCTCCAGGAGATAAGCTCCAGGAACTGGCTCCCAGCCCTGTGTGGCCACCCACCTTCCCCATCCCTCCCCAGGTCACTGCCTCTGACCCACAAGGTCTACTGCAGGAAATTTCCTTGGGTGGGGCGGGTGGGGTGTGAGTGGACAGCTTTCCTGGCGGGAAGGGGCGGGTGGGAGGGATGCCCAGGAGGGCACCCATGGCTCCGCTGTTTGGGCCTGCCCTGCCAACACCAGGGCGTGGTGTGTGGATGGGATCTGTTTCCATCGCTGTCCTCGTCCAGAGATCATCACCAACATCAGCGAATGTTTGCTGACTGCTCAGCTCTCTTCTTTAGAAACAGGCCCTGCCCACCCCCCTGGGCTGCCCTCAGGAAAGGACAGGAGCCAGCATCCTGTCCAGGACTGACATTTCAGGTCAGACCAGGGGGCCCTCCCCAAGCCCACCCTGGGTAATAATAGCACTTTACAATGGCACAAACACAGCCGGCTTTCCACCAGCCCTACAGAACATTTATCTCTTTCAGGCTCACTGGGCAGGATTGTTATCACCACGGTGCAGAGGAGGAAACCGGCCGAGAGGTGAAGTGGCTTGCCTCAGGCCATGAAGTTAATTAGTGGCTTGGGCCGGCCCTGCGTGCCAGTTGTGTGTCCCTCCCCTGCCACTGCCCCAGACCTGACCTCAGGGGGCTCAGTGCTCTCGGGTGGGCTGTAGCGGGCATGTGTTGGGTGCTCCTCCCTGTCGCAGTGGGCCGAGGTCAGAAAGGACCAAGTTCCAGCTCTCCCATTCAGGAATCTGTTTAAATTCCAAGCCAGGGCCTTGCCTCATGAACAAGGCGAACCCGCTTTTCCCCAGGGCCTGCCCCACTCCCACCCACCCACCCACCGGACCTGAGCCCTTTACTCATGGGGTGTGGCTGAACGGCTCCCATTCTGTAGGTGGGTGTGTGGAGGACACCTGACCTCACCCATCACTGCTGTCCCTTCACGTCAGACATCACAGGAGGCTCTCTCAGGCCAGGCCAGGCCACGACCTCCCTGAGCTCAGGGGCGCTGACCAATACCTTAAAGGGGAGTCATATGCACAGGTGGAGGGGGGCTTATAACAAGGGACCCCAGGACTCCAGAAAGGCCAGGGCAGGGCTGAGCAGGCCTGTGAGGGTCCTACAGGGCTCTGTGCAGAGTGACAGAGTCCAGGATGGAATCTTGTAGGTCAGCTGAGCTAGGACTATCCACAGATCCCTTCGACAGAATCTCTATCAGGTTCCTGCTCACACACATCCTGAGATGGGGAGGTCATTACTTCACAGGACCTCCTTCCCCTCCTGTCTTATGATGTCTCTAAACGGCCTCTCCCTGGGTCCTAATTCTGCTCCCAGACTCACACGCAGCAGTCTAGTCTCTCTGCCAAGGGTGCTCAACTTTGACACTTGGCATCACACTTACTAACAACTTGATCCCCGTGCTTCAGTTTCTTCATATGCGACACAGGGATAATAGCAGTCCCTCCCTCGTGAAATCTCTGTGCGGATCAAGTAGGAGAATGTCTTCCCAGCAAGAACCATGGCAGCTGGCAGGCAGTATGTGCTCAGTAAATGGCAGATATTTCCACTTGAACATAGTTCTTCCCAGCATAACCAGAAAGGGGTGCACCCCTCTGTGCTCTAGTTTGTCCAGATGGACCCTCACTTTGCTTCAGCCCAACGCCTTCCTTGGTCCAGACATTATACTTCATTAGGGCAGTCTGAGTTCCCATTGCCTTCCCCGGTCCTTCCGGCTGACCTGACAGCAGGCCTGACACCGTCAGGTCTTTCCATATCATCTGCTTCCATCCGCACCCCCAACCCCTTTTGGGTATTGGAGTCCTTGGTTCATTAAATCAGAGTCCAAATTGTCCATTCAGGTGACATTTCTTGTTGTTAGTCTGGGTCTGTCCTGGAATTTAGAGACACCAGCTCTTGCTGATAAGAACAAGGAGGTGATGGGAGAGCAGAGACAGGGGCTGGGAGTGGCAGAGAGGAGGGCCTGGGAGGAGGTTCTCCAAAGGCTGTGGATGGCCAGGGTTTGCTGCCGAGGCAGCTAGGGGACCTCAGCCCTTAGCCTGGCCCCTCTGGAAGCTTCACTCTGCCTGCTGGTGATCGGTAGGAAGCCTCCCAGCCCCGTGCCTTGCTTACCAGCTGGACCCCTCTCAGCCTCTCTGGGGATGGACATTCCTGCCTCACAGCACCCGTGGACACTGTGGAGAGGGGCTGGGGAGGTCAGGCATGGAGAGCATCACCCCTATTCCATATGCAGTCAATAGGCTCTTAAGGGGTTATTAACATAACGATGGGTCAATGAGAGGGGAGGGGTGGGGGAGCAGCGGGGGTGCCTGTTGGTTGTAGGGGGTGTTTTTCTCCCTCTGGTTTGCCCCTTTAGCTGGAGAGGCCTGGTCCCTTGGTTCCTGTCGCCTCCTTCCACCCTTTTACGCTGGCCTGGTTCCCCTCTGGGTGAGAGGGCCCCAGAAAGAAAGTGGCCAGGACCAAATACAGGGGGTGAGGAGACGGGAAACTGGGGACTCTAACTCTGGGGGAAAGGCAAGTGGTGCAGTGAAGCCATTAATTCTGGCTGGGGGCTGCCTGGGCTCAGGAGCATGGTAGCTGAGTCAGGGAGGGCTTGGAGGTGATGGGAGAGGCCGTGAAAGGCGTAGAGGGCAGCAGGCACCGGGCTGGGTGGGTGGGGAAGGGTTGCTAGGTGTTCTTTGAGGACCCTTGCCTCTCCGGCCCAATGGGCTGGTGCTGGCCTCTTCCCTATTGAGCTCCTTTCCCCCAGAGACTATGGGGCCTGAGGAATGTATCAATGTATATATCAGCACTGGGATGGGGTGCAGGACGCACAATCATACACGTGTAGGGGCCTTGATTTCCCAAGCTGAGGTTGGATACAGCAGGTCCAGGATACGAAAGCTGGGTTGTGTGGGCTAAGTCCTGACAAAGTCTCAACTCCCCGAAGTTTACAGTCTAGTTAGAGAAGTCCTGTCACATAAAACAGGATTATGGGACATGTGCCTCTGTCGTTTGATAGCTGTGTGACCTCAGGCAGAGCCCTCAGCCTCTCTGAATCTGTTTCCTCACCAACTAAGGGAAACTAATACCACCTTATAATGTTGCTGTGTGTCACAGAAGAAGATGCACGTGAAGCACGCAGTGGGTGCTTGGCACAGAGTACAAGCTTAGCTCTGCGATGGTTGCCATAGCAACAGCTGGGTGCTATGGGGCACCTTTCAGAAGGACATGGACCATGAAGGGTAAAGAGGTTTTGGGGAGGGAATGGGGGTGGGCCCTAGCAATTAGCCTGGGGGAGTGGGCTTGGGAAGGGGAGCGCTGGGCTGTGAGGGGAGAGGAACTGCTGGATGGGCGGTGGTCCGGAAGGCAGAGGTGGAACAGTAGGGCTGTGTGCTTGCATGTGGATCGGGGAGGCTGTGGGGCTCAGACCAGGGGTGGGCATTCACTCAGCCACTCACTCAACAAATATTCATTGAGCACTTGTTATGTGCTCTGCCAGGCACTGTGATCAGGACAGATCAGGCCCCTGTCTTCATGAACTTACACTCTACTGAGGGTGAGTCAATTAACCAGCAAATTGATTTAATGAATAATAAGTTCAGGGAAGAGATAACTGTAAAGAAAATGCAGAAGGGGTAATGTGATTGACAGGCCTTGTCAGGGAAGACCTCTCGCTGGGGAGGTGATTGAAGCAGAAGTTTGAATGGCATGAAGAATGCTGAGTGAACAGTTGGGGGAAGGAAGCTCCAGACAAAGGGAACAGCAAGTGCAAAGGTCCTGTGGGGTTCAGGAATAGTGAAAGGGTCAAAGGAGGCTGGTGTGGCTGGAGTGGGGGAAGTGGAGAAGAGGGCTGGGGATGAGGACACAGGGAGGATCCAGACAGGCAGGGTCTTGTGGACCAGGGGAGGTGATCGGATTCATTATCAGAGGGTTTGGAGCAGAGGAGAGGTGACGTTTAACAGGATGGCTCTGGCTGCTGTGTGGAGAGGGGGGTGGGCAGGAAGGGGTGGAAAAGCACGTGCTGGAGACCTGTGGGGAGGCTGCTGCTATGAGCTAGGGCAGTGATGGTGGTGGCTTGGAGCCCTTTGGCAGCAGCAGGAAAGCAGAGGAGAGGACAGATTTGGGATGTGTTCTGCAGGGGGAACCAACAGGGCACTGGCAATGAGAATGATGGGCAGTGGGGTGTGGGAAAAGGCAAGGGAAGACTAGGGAGGACTCTGAGGTTTGGGGCCTGCTCCTATCCTTTCTGCAGGGAGAGATGCCTTTTACTGCTGGGATAGCAATGTGCAGGGAAGAGAGCCAGATTTGAGCTGGAGGCCTGCGGAATGCCATCTTGGAGCCAGAGGCTGAAGGGGAGGGTCCTCAGGGCACCTCAGGGCTGAGGGTGCCATCACCCTCATGTTCCTGGGGGCCACATCAGCCCTGCAGAGGCCTCCCTGTGCTACTCCTGGGCCTGTGATTGGTGTCTGCTCTCTGCCGGCCCTGTGACCCTCGGGGTTTTGGGAGGGGAGGCTGCAGCAGTGGGAGGGGGTGTTACTGTCAGAGCAGACCTGGGGAGGTTAGCATGGAGGGGTGGCCCATGTAAGCGGACAGTCCCTGGGGGCAAGTCACTGGAGCCTTGAGCTAGCACTTAGCAGTGATAACACCTTCTCCTGCAAAGGGACACAGGTGAGACCCTCAGAAACCCTCCCAGAGCTTAAGGAGCAGTCTCAGCTTCCCAGAATCTGGGTGGGGTGGGGGAGGATGCCCAGACTTGCCAGGATGCTGGGCCAAGGTCAGCCAGACCCCTTCAGACAGCCTCAAAACCTGGAAAAGGGGATGTTCGGCCAGGAAAGCAAAAGGGTGGCTTTGGGGAGTGTCCAAGCCTCTGGCCCCTTCCTGCCTTCCCTCACTGCTGGCCGCCTGAGGACCCCCACCCCGACCCTGTGACTCCCTTCCTGCTCCAGGCCTTGGCTTTCCTGTACAGTGAGCCTGTGGAGCCAAGCCCTCCAGGTGTCAGGATGGCTTGAGGGCACGGGGAGAGTTGAGGGGCCAGGGGGACCTTGTCAAGGAAGACCTCGTGGGGAGGGGATCGGAGCAGAGGCTTGAATGGTATGAACAAAGCGGAGTGAACAGCTTTCTTTTCTGAGGTTTGGGGCCTGCTGCTACCCTTTCTCCAGGGAGAGATGCTTTTTACTGTTGGGGTAGGAATGTGTGGGGAAGAGAGCCAGATTTGAGCTGGAGGCCTGGGGAATGCCGTCCCCAGGGGATGGTGTTGGGGAGAGCTGCTGTGGCCACCCACACCTGCCCAGGGAAGTCCTTCCAGATGCTGCCCATCCCCAGCTACCTGTCCTTGGTCCCCGGCCCCCACCTAGCCCCACATGTCCAATATGAGGCTCCTGAACAGAGTTAAAATTCCTGGGAGGCTGCACATGCCACTCAAAGGTCAACCTCTCCAAAACCCAAACTACCCTTGGCAGGATCTGGGCTGGGGCCTGGGACCATAATCGTGTGCATCGGAGGCTGGGGTTATGCGGTTCAAGTGGTGAAGGGGTTGTACCTACAGCTTCCTGGATCCATTATCAGTGTTTAGTCTGGTACTTTTGGAAAAGGCTGGGTTCCTCCTTGTTATCCAGCTCCGATGATTAGATTCTCTGGCCTTTGATATGCCTGAGCCTGGGACACAGGACTTTTCTCCCTGCCACCCAATCCCCAAACTCCACACTCCCCATTCCCCCACCGAAAGAGACCATGTCTCTGGCCGAGTCCAGCTCAGTCCAAACTCGTCCCCCCCATGGCCTGTCTTAACTGCTCGATCCCCTGCTGTCCCCACCCAGCCCCTGCAGCGTCTCAGGAGGACAGGGGCATAGGAGCGGGGTTCCTGGCCCCTCTAGAGAGACCTGAGGGACTAATGGGGAGACTGGTCCAGTACAGGAGGGACTCTTTGGAAGTTCCATGCCCTCACTGCTAAGTGGGCCCCACGTTCTCTGGGGGTGGGGGTGCGGAAGTGGAGGGCGGCTGGGCAGACCCACAGGATGACCCCCACGAACAGGGCAGTCGGAACTGGGCCAATGGCAAATGTCTGTGCTGACGTCAGACCACTCGTCGTCATTCCTGCCTTGGGAAATTCAGTCTCATATAGGAGCTTCCCCTGTCCCAGATCCAAGCGCTACCCTGAGAAGGGGTCCTGGGCTATTACTCAGCAAGGCCTTAGAGGAGACTGTAGCCCCACTGGGGAGGAGGGCAGGGAGGGAAGGGGAAGAGGAGAGGGGAGGATGGTGTGGAGGAAGAAAGGGAGGAGGGGAGGGGAAAGGGAGGAAAGGGCAGAAGGGACAAGAAGCTTGGAGAGGTCGTCCTTCCTGCCCTGCCGAGAGGAAGGCGTGACTGTGCACACGGAAACACAGGTGCCCCTGAGCGGGAGCAGGACTGTGTGCAGCCCACGGCTGGATGGGAGCACACATACGTGCAAGCGCGGGGCTCCGTGTGCATGTGTATTTGAGTGTGCACATCCCAGACAGTTGTGAATGTAGGGCCCTTTCAGCCTTCTGTATCCCAAGCCAGACACACATGCACACACAGATATAAAGCCCTGCACAGCCCAAGAGCTGACCTGTGCTCTGACCTATGCCTAGTCCAGTCAGTTGTATGAGAAGAGCCCTCATCAGGGCCCACCAAACTGACCTCACCACCCACTAATGGAATGAGACCCCTGGCTGGTGTGGCAGGCCTTTGCAGGAGAGGGCCCGACACACACTGAGCGGGGCACAGGGGAGCCCCTGGGATTGGATGTGTGGCACGTGGGGATTGGGGGAAGCTGAAACCAGGGGAAGCTCCAAAGTTACTCTCAACTCCTCGTGGCCTCTGGCAAGAACAAGGACACACAGGACCCTGGCGCCTCAGGGCCACCCTGCACAAGCTCAGGCACACACGGCTTCCCCAGCCCCACCTGGCTCGCTTGTTGTTGGAAGAGTCTCACACTCTGCTAGCTTACAGCTTTCCCCTGGGGCCTCTCCCTGACCTCCTGAACCCCCAAAATCCTATCCAGACCCCCCCAGCCCACATTGCCTCCTGTCCCCTGCTCCAGTAGGAAGTGAACACAACCCCTGCCCTCGGGGAGCCCCAGTCTGAGGGGGGGACACGGCCCTGCCCTCGGGGAACCCCAGTCTGAGGGGGACACGGCCCTGCCCTCGGGGAACCCCAGTCTGAGGGGGACACGGCCCTGCCCTCGGGGAGCCCCAGTCTGAGGGGAGACACGGCCCCGCCCTCGGGGAGCCCCAGTCTGAGGGGGATACGGCCCCGCCCTCGGGGAGCCCCAGTCTGAGGGGGACACGGCCCCGCCCTCGGGGAGCCCCAGTCTGAGGGGGAGACACGGCCCTGCCCTCGGGGAGCCCCAGTCTGAGGGGGAGACATGGCCCTGCCCTCGGGGAGCCCCAGCCTGAGGGGGACACACGGCCCGGCCCTCGGGGAGCCCCTGTC
>JAVSCE010002556.1:0-10495 GCA_032199065.1 Smutsia gigantea | reverse complement strand
CTGGAAGAGGTGACTGCTTTTTCAAATGCACATACACCTACACAAGGCTACAGGGATGACACAGAATCAAGGAAACATGACTCCATCAAACAAGTACTATAAACCTCCAGTAAGTGACCCTAAAGAAATAGAGGTGCCGGAATTGCCTGTTAAATAATTCAAAATAATTGTTCTAAAGATGCTCAGAGAGTTATAAGAGAACACATATAAACAAATCAGGAAAACAATACAAGAAGAAAACGAGAAGTTCAACAAAGAGATGGGAAACATAGGAAAGAATCACATAGAAAATTTGGAGCTAAAGAATATATAGTGACTGAACTGAAAAATTCAATAGAGAGTTTCAACTACTTGACCAAACATAAGAATGAATCAGTGAGCTGTAAGACATAAATTGAAATTTTCCTATCAGAGGAGCAAAAAGGAAAAGGAATGAAGAAAGCCTAGGGGGTTTATAGACACCATTAAGAGAAATAATATATGCGTCATTGGAATCCCAGAAGAGTGGCAAAAAGGGGTAGAAAGCTAATTTAAAGAATTAATTGTTGAAAACTTCCCAAACCTGGGAAGAGGTTTGGATATCCAGATTTAAACTCATAGGTCATCCCCAAAATTTCAGTCCAATATGATTATCACCAAGACATGATGAAACTGCCTAAAATCAAAGATGAAGAAAGAATTTTAAAAGCAGCAAGAAAAAAAATTCTCTCACTTGAAGAAACCCCATAAAATTTTCAGCAGATTTCTCAGCAGGGAACTCTCAGGTCAGGAAAATATGGGATTCAAAGTGTTGAGAAAAAGATACTGTAAACCATGAATACTTTATCCAGCAAAGTGGTTCGTCAGAAATTAAAAAAGAAATAATGACTTTCTCTAACAAACAAAAGTGAAGCGAGTTCATCACCACTAGACCTTACCTTAAGAAGAAATGCTAAGAATTCTAAAAGCTGAAATGAAAGGATGCTAGTTAGTAATATAAAAGCATATGTAATTATATAACACATTGGAAAAAGCAGGCATATAGTCAGATTCAGAATATTTAGTACTGTAATGTGGTTGTGTGTAAACCACTTAAGACTAGACTAAAGGTTAAAAAACAAAAGCACTAAAAATAACAACAGTTACAACAATTTTATAATGGATACACAATATAAAAAGTTGCCAACTGTGGCATCAAAAACAAAAGAGAGGAAGTAAAAGTGTAGTTTTTTTATGTAATTGAAGTTAAATTGTTATGAAATAGACTTGTAGGCATAAGGTGTTTTCTGTAATCCTCATGGTATCCTCACAACAAAAATTTACAATATATGGGTAAAGAGAAGAGAATTAAAGCAAATCACTACAGAAAACCATGAATTCACAAGTGAAAGCAGAAAGAGAGGAAGGAACAAGGGAGCTACAAAACAGCCAGAAAACATTAAGATGACATCACCTATCAATAGTTACTCTAAATGTAAATTGGGTTAAATTCCCTATTCAAAAGACAGAGTGGCTGGATGGGCAAAAAAAAAAAAAACAGACCCTAGTCTATGCTGCCTACAAGAGACCCACTTCAGCTTTAAGAACACACACAGCCTCAAAGTGAAGAGGAGGAAAAATCTATTTCATGCAAGGGGAAACCAAAAGAGAACAGGGGTAGTTGTAACATATTACATAAAAAAGACTTTAAGCCAAATACAGTAATAAAGGTAAAGAGGCTCATTATACAATGATAAAGGGGTCAATTCATCAAGAAGATATAACAATCATAAATGTGTTCACCCAACATCAGAGCATGTAAATATATTAAGCAAATCCTAACAGATCTGAACTGAGAAACAGACAATATAATAATAATAGGGAACTTCAACTTCAGTACTCCACTTTCAACAACAGATAGATCACTCAAATAAAAAAATCAACAAGAGGGGACTCTCTTGTCCCCTTCTGGCTTGAGCCAGGAGCTGTCTTTTCACTTTCTCTCTAAATAAAAGCCTCTGCCTTGCCCTCCTTAAAAAAAAAAAAATCAACAAGGAAACATCAGATGTGATCCATACTTCAGACCAAATGGTCCTAACATACTTATACAGAACATTCCATCCAACAAGAGCAGAATGCACATGCTTCTCAAAGTGCACATGGAGCATTCTCCAACATGGCTAATATAAGTCAAAAAAAAAAGTCTTAGTAAACTTAAGACCAAAATCATACCAAGTTTCTTTTCTGACCACAATGGTATTGAAATAGTAATAAAAACAGGAAGAAAGCTGGAAAATACACAAATATGTGGAAGTGCAACAAGTGAACAGCCAGTGTCAAAGAAGAAATTAAAAGGAAAATTGTAAAAAAAGTCTTTAAACAAATGAAAATGGAAATTCAACATAACAAAACCATTGAGATACTACAAAAGCAATTCTTAGAAGTTTACAGCAATAAATGCCTACTTTAAGAAAAAAGTAAAGATCTCAAATGTCCTAACTTTATACCTCAAGGAATGAGATAAAGAAGAACAAATTAAGCCCAGTATAGGGAAGAGGAAGGAAATAAGAAGGATTGGAGCAGAAATAAGAGACCAGAAAAACAATGAAAAAGATTAACAAAATGAAAAGCTGTGTCTTTTTAAATAAAAGATAAACAAAATGGGCAGACCCTTAGCTAGATTAAGTTAAAAAAAAAGAAAGACTCAAAATTAGAGATGAAAGAGAAAACACTACAACTAATACCACAAATACAAGGGTTCATAAGAAACAACTACGAACAATTATACACCAACAAATTGGATAACTAGAAGAAATGTATAAATTCATAGATACATATAACCTACTAAGACTAAATCATGAAGAAATAGAACATCTGAACAGACCAATAATAAGTAAGGAGATTGAATCAGTAATCAAAAACCTCCCAATAAAGGAAAGCTCAGAACCACATGGGAGGTCTGAGAATTTTGATTTCTCTCAAACATTTAAAGAAGAATGAATGCCAATCCTTTAGAAACTGTTCCAAAAAATTGAAGAGGAGAGAGCTCTCCCAAACTCTTGTTATGAGGCCAACGTTATCCTGATAACCAAAACCAGATAGAAACACTACAAGGAAACTACAGACCAATATCCTTGATGAACAGATGCAAAAACTGTCAATAGAAATTAGCATACCAAATTCAACAGCACATTAAAAGGATTATATGCTGTGATTAAGTCAGATTTATATGTGAGCATGGTTCAACATATGAAAATCAGTAAATGTCATATACTGTATTAATAGGGTGAAAGATCAAAATCAAATCTCAGTAGATGCTAAAAGATCACTTGGTAAAAGTCAGCATCCTGGGAGCTTAAAGATGGTGGCATGAGAAGTGAGACAGAAATCTTCTCCCAAAACCACATACAATATGAAAATAAAGCAAATAAAATTAATCCTGAAAGTGACAAGAAAGAAGACTGCAACAGACTACCTCTATCTGGGGAAAAGAGAAGACCTCACCAAAAAGGATAAAGTAGCCAAGCCACATTCCAGCAGGACCTAAGCCCTTCCCCCACCCCACCTCACCAGTGGGAGGAAGAGAAATAGAATGGGGAGGGGGTGGAGGCCTAGAACTACTGAACACCCAGCCATGAAGATCTGCCTGGGAGCATGAACCTCCATTACATGGTACTCTGAAGACTACTGGGGTTGGAAAGCTAAGACAGGTGGAATACTCAGAGAGACTGAGATTCCAGCCACTTGTTGAGAACAAGTACTCACAACCATCCACTCTGGGATAAAAGAAAGGTGGGCATTCTGAGAGACGTCCCAACAGCAAGAGGGCTGCTAAAGTGGCAAGGATTACACAGGGCTTACTGCTCAGGAGAAAGGACAGATGGACAAAATCGTTCAAGCACTCAGCCCAGCAGGTTGGGAACTTTTGGGAGGTTTAGGAGCTCCATCCCCCTGGCTGGCTACGGAGCCCTGAGAACCGCACCCCCCCCCCACTGCAGTACACCACCTGCCGTCCTTCCTACCCACTGGAACTGGCTCGGAAATATGCTGCCCCCTCCATTGCGCCAGGTCAGCCAGAGGGAGGCCCCGACTATGGCAGCTACAGCGGCATAGCATCGATGCTACTCCCTGTGCTCTTGGCTCACTGGCTGTGGCAGTGGAGGCAGGCACTGCAGCCAGAAAGCAGGAAAGAGCTATTTCCACCCAGAAGACACCAGTGACACTCACATTCAATCCCTGCTATTGCTCCAGGTATGAGCAGCTCCAGACAGTAGAGCTTCTGGACGCTAGAGGATACTGCCTACACAAAGTTATTATTCCATTTTATTCATTACAAATATGAAATGCCAAAAGAACCTGGTACAAACAAAAATCCCACAAAAACCAGAAAGAAGACCAAGTGAAACTGAAATCACCAATCTTCCTGATAAAGAGTTCAAAAGAAAAATCATAAACATTGAAAGGGTTCTTGTAGCTACCCGGCTCACTCCCTCACAAAGAAGGACACGAGAACTCCATCAGCGTGGCTTTATTCCCTGTAAGACAAACAGGCAGAGTGGCTGTCTCAAAAGAGAGAGAGAGCAGCAAGGGGGGAGCTGAAGATAAACAGACAGAATGGCTGTCTCGGAAAGGAGAGAGCAGCAGTGGCAGCAAGGGGGCTGCTGCTTATATAGGAATTCAGGGCCTTGGTGAGCAGGATGGCCTTGTGACTTCTGAAAAACAGAAATTGTTGCAGACAATACACTCGGGTGCAGCTTTTGAGTGATAAGTTGCTGTGCCCAGAGTCAATTCAAGGCTGTGTGTGAAAGGGGACTGAACGTTCCTTCAAGGTTGTATATTAAAGGGAACCTAACATTCCCGCATTTTGTTTTATTTCTTATGCGAGGTGTAGGGAAGGGGGGCGAAGTGTTGGATCATCTGACTGCTTCGTGCGGGAAGAGAGGCAAAGCATGGCTGATGGCTTGGGCTTCTGTCAACACTGCGTTGTCTGCTGGCCGAATCTTTCTTCCGTTGGAAGGCGGTGGTACTCCTGCATAATTAACTGATTGACTGTTTGGTTAGTGATTTTTGAAATTTGAGTTTGAATGAGGTTTTTTAGAAGATTGATTAGGCAGGGAGCGAAGAGTAGAAGGCAGAAAATGATAAGAGGCATGATGAGAGGAACTAGGATGTCTCTCAGAGTTGATTTAAACCCATGGTTTCTGTCTCATTTTCTTTTCTACAGGTAGAGACTTTAGCTGCTGCTAGGAAAAGGGGGCGACGACTGCTCTGGCTGCTTTATGCTGAGAGGGGGCGTAGTAAGGGGTGCAGCTAGGTCTCTATCAATGGTTGGTCAGGAGGGCGTCGGAAGATGGGAGTTTTCATCCTGGATTTTATAGATGCTATCACCATTTGCAGTTTTGTGGCTTCTAGGCGAGATAGAATAAATCATGTTGTTAGGTTAAGTAGTAACATTTAGAGTTGGATTTTCCATTCTATAAGAACAGACGTGAAAAGGAGATTGATGAATGCTTGGCTTAATATGAGGGTTAGAAATAGTAAAACTTTAATTTAGAATTATAGCTAGATATCTTGGGAAACTAGAATTCTCGATCTAGTCTATGTCCCAATGACTAGTATTAGGACTCAGTATAGATAAGGCTGCATTATTGAAACAATACTTTTCTCTAAAATCACCCTCATTTTTTTTTAGTTTATTTTGATATCATTAATCTACAATTAAATGAGTAATATTATGGTGATTACACTACCCACTTCATCAGGTTCCCCCCCCCCCCAACCCCATTGCAGTCACTGTCCATCAGCGTAGTGAGATGCCATAGAGTCACTACTTGTCCTCTCTGGGTTGTACAGCCTTCCCCGTGCCCCCCGAACATTACATCTGCTAATCGTAATGCCCCTTCTTCCCCTTTACCCCTCCCTTCCCACCCATCCTCCCCAGTCCCTTTCCCTGTGGTAACTATTTGTCCGTTCTCGCAAAATCACCCTCATTTTTATTAGAAGTAACTAGATTAAGAAAATAATTAACACTTGGCTTGATTATTTGCATAAGTGCAGCAAGAAGAGCAATTGTTTACATAGGCTGTTTTAAATGTGCTTTGCTGGAACTTTTTATAAGGAACTTCAGGTTGGACTTCTAAAGGCCTCTCAAGGCCAGAAAGCCAAGCCAGTCTTGCCATCAGGTTTTGCCTGCAGTACCTGTAGATTTGGGTGAATTCCTCTCTTCTTGAGGTCCCCAAGACATTCTGAGGTTCCTGCACCTGCCAGGAAGTGACCTTCTTTACTCACCTGGTAAGGCTGCTGGGAATCCTGTAAGCAAGGTACCAGGCCAGTTCTTCCAAGGGGCTCTGTTGGCTTTATAAAGTCGACTTCAGTTCCTTAAGGCTGTCTGTTAATATGAGTTTACACACATGTCTTTCAGGAATAACATTCCAGTCAAAGCTTTGGTACTATAACCAGTGTCTTTAATCGGTCTTCTTACAAGGAAAGCAGATTCTTATTGAACTTATGCAAATAAATATACTGCCATGAAATATAAAAATAGTCACTGAGTTAGCCGAAAAAGACAAGTACCAAATGATTTCACTCATATGTGGAGTACAAGAACTAAGAAAAAAACTGAAGGAACAAAACAGCAGCAGACTCACAGAACCCAAGAACGGACTAATAGTTACCAAAGGGAAAGGGACTGGGGAGGATGGGTGGGAAGGGAGGGACAAGGGGGAAAAGGGGGCATTATGATTAGCAGATGTAATGTTAGGGGGGCACGGGGAGGGCTGTACAACCCACAGAAGACAAGTAGTGACTCTATAGCATCTCACTATGCTGGTGGACAGGGACTATAATGGGGTTGGTGGGGGGGACCTGATGAAGGGGGTAGTGTAATCACCATAATATTGCTCATTTAATTGTAGATTAATGATATCAAAATAAACTTTAAAAAATAGTCACTGAGTTTTTAAATTCTGGAGGGATCAGGTAGAGAGAAAGATAAATGTTTCAGTTCTGCGTATAAAGGTATTGTCATTTACTAAACTATTTTCAGCTTAAGAGAAAAAGCTTAAAACACTTATTAGCAATATTTTAACTTCCTTAGTTTACTTAATAAGATTTAATTTTCTTAAATACCCAGAAAACAATTAGAAAATCTTTTGTAATCTTACAATATTAAGAGCAGATGAACAGTTTAAGAAAACTTTGTTTTTTTTTAACTGGGAACAAAATTCTAATTTTGCTGTGTACTTGGTATTGAGACGCATTTGCTTTAATTTCACATAGCATGACTTTATCAACTTCCACAAACTTTCTACAACTTTCTTTTACATTCAGAGTTATTTTAAATAAACAGCTGTACTTTAGAAGTTACTTTCTTTTACCCTGAACAAAATGAATTTTTACTCTTTATACCTTCTCTTATTAAACACACATCTTTTCTAGCAAGCAGAGATGTTCTCCTTATTAGCAATACTTTTCATAAAAGAATATACACAGAGACAGATAAACTGATATAAAGATTTGAGTTAGAGGCAAGGGGACTGAACAGGAGTCATGGTGAGGAGAGAGCGGGGGAGGTAGTACAGAGGCTGTGGAATGAGAAGGGAGGGTTGGAGGGGTGAAGGCAGGTGGCACAGAAGAAGGGAGGGTCGGAGGGGTGAAGGCAGGTGATGTAAGAGATGGAAGAGGGGGGTATAGGTTGTGGGTGGCTGGAGTAAGGCTGGAAAAAGAGGAGTTGGATGTGAGATTGGAGGCGGATGGTTGCGTCCCCGTGGAGGGAACAAAGGCAGGTGGGGGAGGGGAAATGACTGAGCTTTGGGCTGCTGAGCCATAAGCAGGGAGTTCATCTGCAGGATCTAGGTCTAGGGAGGAAGTGGAGCACTGGGAGAGCTTGAAAGGATGGCAAGGACATGCTTGGGGTGACAAGAGCTACATAGAGATGGCTTGTTTTGAAAATAGAAGAAAGCTTGAACACAGGGACTTTCCTTCCTTTTGCCTGAACGCTCACAGAAGTTGTGGAGTTCCTGAAGGACTTTAGGGTGTAAGGACCCATACTGAGGCCAAATTGTTTTATTGTCTAAAGGATATTGGGGCCAAATCTGGCTGCAGAGCCAAATTAACTTGGAGGGTTTTAGATCTGGATGTAGATGAAGAGTTTTGAAATTGCTTAGGGGGCAGCTGAGCAGGGAATCGGCAGAGATGGAGGGGGATGCTCCCGTTGTGACTCTTTCATGGAGTTGCTGCAGCACACCCTAGGCATCCCTTGGGGGCTCAGAACTCCAAAAAGTAGCCCAGCTCCAAGTGAAGGGTCATCACCTCTGTCACTGGAGGGGCGTGCTTGCCCTGAGCAAGCAGTAGGTAGGTGCCTAGCTCTAGGACTTTTCGGCTGTGAGCCCGGATGTGAGCCAATGGAATGGAAGAGTCACAATGGGGGCAGTCTCTCGCCTGCTGGGGACGACAGGGACTGGGGTGTCACTGACTTGCTGCTGTGGGCCTAGTAGGGGTGCAAGAGAGATGGGAGAAACTAGTGGACTGGGGGTGTCACTGACCCGCTGTGGGTCTAGGGGGCAGTCTCTTGCCTGCTGGGGTCGAGAGAAACTGGACTGGGAGCAAGTCTCTCGCCTGCTAGGGACAAGAGAGACTGGACGGGAAGTGACCAGGGATACAGCTGTAGCCAATGAAGGCTGTGACTGGGGGTGGTCTCCCGCCTGCGGTGAGGCCACGAGGGTGCTGGACACTCAACGGTCAGCCCTCCGGTGCCCACAGAGGCATTTTAATCACTTGATGGGGGAGGGTGACTCACCGCTCCTTTGGCGCGGGTGGTGGATGCTGGGGAGGCATTCAGGGAGATGGAGGGCTCTGAGGAGCCCCCATGTCTGGAGGGGCCGGGCGCTATTGGATTCCAGTTTCTCTCGTCCCCAGCAGGCGAGAGACTCCTGCAGATGAACTCCCCCCTTATGGCTCAGCAGCCCAAAGCTCAGTCATTTCCCCTTCCCCACCTGCCTTTGATCCTGCCAGGGGGACGCAACCATCCGCCTCCAATCTCACATCCAACTCCTCTTTTTTTTTTTTTTTTCTAAGCCAGAAATAAATTTTATTAGGGGGTCTTGTAAAACTGATGGTAGAGTCCATCAATAGGAGAAAGGCTAAATAAACTATGGTATATCCATACAATAAAATACTACTCATCAATGCAGAGGAACAAACTAATTATACATATAACAACATAGTTGAATCTCAAAAACATGCCAAGCGAGAAAGCCGTACACCTGAAAAAGAGTATTCGCTGTGCATTCCATTTATACGAGGTTCTACTTTTTTAATATAATTTATTTTATTATCATTAATTTACAATTACATGTGCAATATTACGATTATTAAACTACCCCTTCATCAGGTCCCCCCCACCAACCCCATTACAGTCACTGTCCATCAGCGTAGTGAGATGCTATAGAATCACTACTTGTCTTCTCTGAGTTGTACTGCCCTCCCCGTGCCCCCCCAACATTACATCTGCTAATCGTAATGCCCCTTTTTCCCTCTTATCCCTCCCTTCCCGCCCATTTTCCCCAGTCCCTTTCCCTTTGGTAACTATTACTCCGTTCTTGGGTTCTGTGAGTCTGCTGCTGTTTTGTTCCTTCAGTTTTTCTTTGTTCTTATACTCCACATATGAGTGAAATCATTTGATACTTGTCTTTTTCGGCTTGGCTTATTTCACTGAGCATAATACCCTCTAGCTCCATCCATGTTGTTGCAAATGGTAGGATTTGTTTTCTTCTATGGCTGAATAATATTCCATTGTGTATATGTACCACATCTTCTTTATCCATTCATCTACTGATGGACACTTAGGTTGCTTCCATTTCTTGGCTATTGTAAATAGTGCTGCAATAAACATAGGGGTGCATCTGTCCTTTTCAAATTGGGCTGCTGCATTCTTAGGGTAAATTCCTAGGAGTGGAATTCCTGGGTCAAACGGTATTTCTATTTTGAGTCTTTTGAGGAACCTCCATACTGCTTTCCACAATGGTTGAACTAATTTGCAGTCCCACCAGCAGTGTAGGAGGGTTCCTTTTTCTCCACATCCTCGCCAACATTTGTTGTTGTTTGTGTTTTGGATGTTGGCCATCCTCACTGGTGTGAGGTGATATCTCATTGTGGTTTTAATCTGCATTTCTGATGATTAGCGATGTGGAGCATCTTTTCATGTGCCTGTTGGCCATCTGAATTTCTTTCTTAGAGAAGTGTCTATTCATGTCCTCTGCCCATTTCTTAATTGGATTATTTGCTTTCTGTTTGTTAAGGTGCATGAATTCTTTATATATTATGGATGTCAACCCTTTATCAGATACGTTTTTTATGAATATATTCTCCCATACTGTAGGATGTCTTTTTGTTCTACTGATGGTGTCCTTTGCTGTACAGAAGCTTTCAGCTTGATATAGTCCCACTTGTTCATTTTTGCTTTTGTTTCCCTTGCCCGGGAGATATGTTCATGAAGAAGTTGCTCATGTTTATGTCCAAGAGATTTTTGCCTATGTTT
>JAVSCE010002555.1:0-12308 GCA_032199065.1 Smutsia gigantea | reverse complement strand
GATGACATGATAGTGTACATAAAAAACCCTAAAGAATCCAGTCCAAAAGTACTACATCTAATATCTGTATTCAGCAAAGTTGCAGGATACAAAATTAATATGCAGAAATCTGTGGCATTCCTATACACTAACAATGAACTAGCAGAGAGAGAAATCAGGAAAACAATTCCATTCACAGTTGCATCAGAAAGAATAAAATACCTAGGAATAAATCTAACCAAGGAAGTGAAAGACCTATACTCTGAAAACTACAAGACACTCATGAGAGAAATTAAAGAAGATACCAATAAATGGAAACACATCCTGTGCTCATGGATAGGAAGAATTAATATTGTCAAAATGGTCACCCTGCCTAAAGCAATCTACAGATTCAATGCAATTCCTATCAAAATACCAACAGCATTTTTCAACGAACTAGAGAAAATCATTCTAAAATTCATATGGAACCACAAAAGACCCCGAACAGCCAAAGCAATCCTGAGAAGGAAGAATAAAGCTGGGGGGTTATGCTCCCCAACTTCAAGCTTTACTACAAAGCCACACTACTCAAGACAATTTGGTAGTGGCACAAGAACAGACCCATAGACCAATGGAACAGACTAGAGAGCCCAGATGTAAACCCAAGCACATATGGTCAATTAATATACAATAATGGAGCCATGGATATACAATGGGGAAATGACAGCCTCTTCAACAGCCGGTGTTGGCAAAACTGGACAGTTACATGGAAGAGATTGAAACTGGATTATTGTTTAACCCCATACACAAAAGTAAACTCAAAATGGATCAAGGACCTGAATGTAAGTCATGAAACCATAAAACTCTTAGAAGACAACATAGGCAAAAATCTCCTGAATATAAGCATGAGTGACTTCTTCCTGAACGCATCTCCTCGAGCAAGGGAAACAAAAGCAAAAGTGAACTCATGGGACTACATCAAACTCAAAATTTTCTGTACGGCAAAGGGCACCATCAACAGAACAAAAAGGCATCCTACAGTATGGGGGAATATATTTGTAAACGACATATCTGACAACGGATTAACGTCCAAAATATATAAAGAACTCACACACCTCAACACCCAAAAAGCAAATGACCCAGTTAAAAAATGGGCAGAGGATATGAAGAGGCAGTTCTCCAAGGAAGAAATTTAGATGGCCAACAGACACATGAAAAGATGCTCCACATCACTAATCATCAGGGAAATGCAAATTAAAACCACAATGAGATATCACCTCACACCAGTAAGGATGGCTAGCATCCAAAAGACTAAGAACAACAAGTGCTGGCGAGGATTCGGAGAAAGGGGAACCCTCCTACAGTGCTGATGGGAATGTAAGCTAGTTTAACTATTGTGGAAAGCAGTATGGAGGTTTCTCAAAAAACTAAAAATACAAATGTCATTTGACCCAGGAGTCCCACTCCTTGGAATTTGCCTGGGGAGTGCAGCTTCTCAGGTTCGGGGAGACATGTGCACCCCTGTGTTTGTTGCAGCACTTTTTGCAGTGGCCAAGATATGGAAGCACCCTAGGTGTCCATCAGTGGATGAATGGATGGGGAAGATGTGGTACATATACACAATGGAATGCTGTTCAGCCATAGGAAGGAGACGAGTCCTCCCATTTGAGTGGCATGGATAGGGCTGGAGGATATTATGCTCAGTGAAATGGGCCGGGCTTAGAGAGACAACTGCCAGATGATTTCCCTCATTTGTGGAGTATAACGGCGTGGCAAAACTGAAGGAACAAAATAGCAGCAGACTCAGAGACTCCAAGAGGGAACTAGTGGTTGCCAGTGGGGAGGGATGTAGGAGGGTGGGTGGGGAGGGTGGGAGAAGGGGATTGTGGGGTGTTATATTTGGTACACATGGTGTGGGGGATCACGGGGAAAACTGTAACACAGAGAGGGTAAGCAGTGAATCTGTGGCGTCTTGCTGCACTGATGGACAGTGACTGCATTGGAGTGTGAGTGGGGACTTGATAATATGGGTAAATGTGGTAACCACACTGTTTTTTCATGTGAAGCCTTCATGAGAGTGTATATCAATAATCCCTAAATAAAAAAAATAGGATAACCTGATTTTTTAAAAATCATAAACCTGTGGTAATAAGAGCAAATCACTGAATAAACACTTTACCTGAGCATTTGAATCCATGAATTAAATAAATCTATAAATTGCTATCTTTAGCACATTTGAATTAGTATACTTAGCAAGAGATAATAGGACTATAATAAGCTAAATGCAAACCTAGAAAATAAGTCTAAAGTACAAACAACAGAATTTTTTGTTGCTTTTTCTCTCTTACCTGGCTCTCTGACTGCATCCACTTTCTCGTAATATACAGATATTTCAGAAAAAGAAGTTGCTACACAATAACAATTTTCAACTTTTTCTGCTCTGTCTTTTCTTCCCCAAATTCATCCATCCAGGAGTGTTTTCATTTGCTTGCTGGTAAATGCTACGAAAAGTCTAGTCAATTTATCCACTGCCATCTCCCTCTGAGCTTTAAATACAGTTAGAAAAACAGAAAATTTCCAAGTAGCTGGAAAAGCAGCAAGATTCCAAAGGATGCCAGTTGAGATCTTTTGTTGAAAAAAAAAAAAGAAAAAAAAACCTACTTCCTAAAAGTCAACAGTTCAAACTCACAGCTGGTGACGAGTCTATCTGGAAAATGAAAAATCTTTTCGCGTCTTCAATCAGCAGGTTTAAAATGCTCCCCCCAACCACAGTAGGCTAGATATGGTCCTCGACAGTCAGATAATCAGTAACTTCGTTGCTGGCTCTAAGGCTTGGGCTGAGAAGCTCTGTCTGAAGCTCGTGGATGCTGTCTTCCCGACAAGGACAATGGTAAATCAAACGCAGAACCTCCTTGAGGATGAAGTCGACATGGCACCCACTGTTCTCGGCTTCCTCCATTTCTGATGTGGCAGCTGACTGCTTGGCGGGCTTTCTTCAACATCATGTGTGTGTTGACCGTTTCCAGGATATGTTTGGTGAACCCATTCATGTCATACCGGACGCAGATTTTCAGTATCTCAAGGATTCTCACTTCCACAGAATATTTGAGGATGCTGATCAGTTTGACATATACTCCCACTGGAAGCACAGTCACCCCCTGCTTTGCTTATCTCTGCCCAGCCCTTAGCGGACTTCAATAGGCTTGGTGGTCACATAATTGATTTTGTAGTGAACGTAGTTTGGAGCTCTCTCTGCCTGCCTGATTATCCCCGGGAGAGAGACCTGGAAAATCTCGATTTCCCTAATCTTGAAAACCTTATCAACCATGGTGGAAGTGAGCAGCTGGTTTTTACAAGGTATAATGTCCCGGATTCGGGCCCTGGATCTTGGGGCCTTAGCAGCAGAAGCTGCACTGCCTTAAGATGCTCTATCATTGCTTCCACCTGCTCCACCTGGTAGCTCCCAAACCCATTCTTACTCATCTTAAAGACAATGCAGGCAGGGGACGCGAAGGATTTGGCTCTCGTCAGTGAACTCTGCAGACGGGTTCTCGCTACCACTGAATGCTTGGGCTTATGACGACCGACACAAACAGCCTCACATGACCTGTTAAGCCAATGACCTATCAGAATGCAGCTGCCTCCAGCCAGTCAGGACCTGCCACCTTCTCACCCTATCCCATAATTCTCTAGAAACGTCTGGTAGTTGCTGGGCTACATTTTGAAAGGCCCACGTTTAATTTCAAGACTTTATTTCCATTTACATAAAAACATATTTTACTAGGTTTCCTCATCCCCACTTCATTCCTAAATGCCACTTCTTTTACAGTCACTTCTTAAAGATTCATTTATTCACTCATTCAAGCAAAAGCCATTCCAACAGGTATTTTTGGAGCACATAAATATACCATAGTAGAATAACACAGGTTATAAGCTGGGAGAAAAAAAACACCACCCTGGTTACTCTTCTCAGAAAACACACATCTTGGCTCAAATCATTAAAACCAGATGCAGTCCAGAAGAAATGGCCAGACATCCACCTTTGAATGATTATCATATTCAAAGACAAGTCACATCTTATCATTGCCTTTAAATTTTCTTTTATTGTAGAATTGCAGTTTTCCAGTTATTCTGTCAAATGCACTATAGGTAAAAATACATATTTCAATTTATACATAAATCCAAATGAGCTCTACATTACTTTTAAGGCTCTGTGGAGAGGTAGGAGAAGTACAAGCTGTGGGTCCCATTATATATTAGAAAAAACATGAATAAAATAAAAATGTAGTTTCTATATACTCTAATCCAGTAATTTCTGAATTTAGAGTCCACGAGTTGTGTAAGAAGATCCCAGAATATTTTCATATTACACTGAAAATGTATTTTTCTTTATAACAACATTTTATTTGGGATGTAATTAACTTAAGGCTTTATGGTTAATAAAGGAACGTCAGTTACTGGAATCCACCACTGGCAAGGAACTTCTCCTTTAAAAAAACTTTGTTGTTAGGTAAGAGCCCAAATATGTAGAGTTTTGAGAATTTTATTAATACTGTCTCTCACTTCTTTTATTGTTTAAAATTATTTAATTTTTGATATCCCAAATTACATAAATGTGTGAATAGTATACCTAAAACTTGTAGAAGAATATAAAATAATATTTACTTCTCAAGTTAAATAGGAATAATATAATAGAGCTAATATATTCAATTTGTTTTACAAATAAATATATAATCATTATCTGAGCATACAGATTTCCCTGTAAATATGCGTATTTAATTTCTGGATCCATGTTTTATGTAATCAAAGAGGATTTAAACACCCAAGTAATATTTGTATTCTTTACATCAGACATTAGAGACCAGATAAACTATATTTTTGAAATGCTGACCACCTCAATCAGACATTGCTGTTTTATTAGCTAACATCAGACTTCTGGTCAGAAAATCCTGAGGTTAAATTACACCACTGATTATATTCCCAACAACTATATATAGTACAAATTGTATGAATCATACCAAAACAATAAGAACCACCTACCTGACAGGATTGCTGGTTAAAGAAACCCTCAGAGATTCAAGGCAGTTAAGAAGTTTCTCATCTGAAATACCAGATCGTAATTCATGAATATATTCTTGTGAAGACAAGGTGCATTCATGTTTGCTGTTTTTCAACCCTCCCTATAAAAAGAAAAAAAGATACCATTTTAGACAATAGGATTTTTTTTTAACTTTAGAAATAAAATAATGCATAGAATGTGAATTTTTACTGTATAAAGATATGTGCAGAGTGCTTAAAAATTCTTGGTGATAGAGCTGATACTGTAAAATCATATTCTGTATATTTCAACACTCTCCTTAGCCTCATTTAAAGGAAAATTACATGGCTGGTGCTCATGGCTTGAATAGAATATGGGTTTGAGATGCATAAGGTGTCATTAAAAAGGATCCTTAAATTTACAATCCAGACATTAGGATTAATATTAGCTGGCCTTCCCTAGCCTACAGGATGAACATTTAGAAATCATTTTATTAATTTTCCTAGTTAAGATATTTATATTCTAACCCACAAAACAAGTCAACAAAATTTAATATAAAACAGTATACATATAAGAGACATCCGGGAAGATGGCGGCATGAGCAGGGTGGCAGAAATCTCCTCCCAACATCATATTTATCTACGAAAATGGAGCAAATACAACTATTCCTAAAAGAGAGACCAGAATACAGAGGAAAGCACACAGCGTGCAGCTACACCCAAGAGGACTTGGCACCCCGCGAGACGGGTAAGATACGGAGCTGCGACCCGGCGGCACCAGAGCACTCACCCAACCCAGCGCGCCGGTGGGAGGAGAGGATTCAGAGCCGCGACGGAGTGGAAGAGCAGGTCTGCAAAATAACCAGCCCCGGTGGTCTGTGCCGGGAGCACTGACACACATCGCGCGGTGCATGGGACATTGGAGGGGCAGAAGGTGCAGGTTTTGAGCCGGGAACGTGCCGGGTCCGAGCAGCCAGTGCCCCGGGAGAAGATAAAAGCATGTGCGGTTTGTAGCGGTCTTGGAGAGGCGGAGGGGCCAGCGAGGGAACACCATCGCCCAGCAGGCTCAGCCCACCGGTCTGGGAGTCCTAAGAAGCTTCGGACCCCTTGGCTGGTGACTGAGAAAAGGTAGCAGCCACACTAAAACTTTATACAGAGAACAACAGCCTCCCATTCATTCCCGCCCCGGGCCACAGCTACAAAGAGCAGCATGGCAGCGGCTGTGGAATAGTGGAGCAACAGTGACACCTACAACACCCTTACAGAATCCACTCGAGGTGGGCGGGTTTTTTCTCCTTTTTCCCTTTCCATTTTCTTTCTTTTCTTTCTTTCTTCTTTCTCTCTATTCTTTCTCTTCCTTCTTTTTTTGATTGTTTGTTTGTTTTCCTGTATGTTATTTTTTTTAAGTCTTAAAGAGCAGAGCTGACATACGTGGCACCTACCAGCAACCACTCCTATCAACATGAAAAGACAGAGGAATATGGTTCAGACCAACCTCACCCAGACCCAGACAACTCCTGAGAGGGAACCTGAAGGGATGGAAATGCAGAATGTTCCTGAAAAAGAATTCAGAATAAAAGTCATAACCATGCTGATGGATCTACAGAGAAATATGCAAGAGCTCAGGGAGGAAGTGAGGGAAGTCAGGAAAGACAATGAAGAAATGAGACAAACCATCGACGGGCTTAGAAGCAGACTGGACAATACACAAGAGAATCTTAATGGACTAGAAATCAGATAACAGGAACACAGACCAGCTGAGGCAGAGAGAGATCAAAGGATCGCTAGGAATGAAAGAATATTAAGAGAACTGTGTGAACAATCCAAACGGAACAATATTCGCATTATAGGAGTACCAGAGGAAAAAGAGAGACAAAAAGGGATAGAAAGTGTCTTTGAAGAAATAATTGCTGAAAACCTCCTCATGCTGGGGAAGGAAATAGTCTCACAGTCCATGGAAGCCCACAGACCTCTTAACACAAGGGACCCCAGGAAGACAACACCAAGACACACAATAATTAAAATGGCAAAGATCAAAGATAAGGACAGAGTATTAAAGGCAGCTAGAGAAAGAAAAAAGACCACCTTCAAAGGAAAACATATCAGACTATCATCAGACTTCTCAACAGAAACCTTACAGGCAAGAAGAGAATGGCATGATATATTTAACGTTATGAAACAGAAGGGCCTCGAATGAAGAATACTATATCCAGCACGATTATCATTGAAATATGACGGAGGGATTAAACAATTTCCAGACAAGAAAAAGCTGAGAGAATTTGCCTCCCATAAACCACCTCTACAGGACATCTTAAAGGAACTGCTCTAGAGGGAAGCACTCCTAAGGCTAAAACGCTGTCACCAGAGAAAATAAAATCATAGCAAAGAAAGCAGACCATGCAAATACTAACTAAAGGCAAAGAATAAAACACCTAGTAAATAAAAAATGGAGGAGGAAGAATAAGAAGGGAGAGAAATAAGGAAACATCAGACTGTGTTTACAATAACTTAACAAGAAAGTTAAGTTAGATTGTTAGATAGTTAAGAAGCAACCCCTGAACCTTTCGTAACCATGAATCTAAAGCCAGCAATGGCAATAACTAAGTATCTATCGATAATCACCCTAAATGTAAATGGACTGAATACACCAATTAAAAGACACAGAGTAACAGAATGGATAAAAAAGCAAGACCCATCTATATGCTGCCTAAAGGAAACTCACCTCAAACACAAAGATATCCCCAGACTAAAAGTGAAGGGATGGAAAAAGATATTTCATGCAAACAACAAAGAGAAAAAAGCAGGTGTTGCAGTACTTGTATCAGACAAAACAGACTTCAAAACGAAGAAAGTAGCAAGAGATAAAGAAGGACATTACATAATGATAAAGGGGTCAATCCAACAAGAAGATATAACCATTATAAATATATATGCAACCACCACAGGAGCGCCGGCATATGTGAAACAAATACTAACAGAAATAAAGGAGGAAACAGACAGCAATGCATTCATTTTAGTTGGCTTCAACACACCACTCATTCAAAAGGACAGATCAACCAGACAGAAAATAAGTAAAGATACAGAGGCAATGAACAACACACTAGAACAGATGGACCTAACAGACATCTACAGAACTCTACACCCCAAAGCAACAGGATACACATTCTTCTCAGGTGCACATGGAACATTTTCCAGAATAGACCACATACTAGGCCACAAAAAGAACCTCAGTAAAGTCGAAAATATTGAAATTCTACCAATCAACTTCTCAGATCATAAAGGAATTAAACTAGAATTAAATTTTAGAGAGAATACAAAAAGGCCCACAAATACATGGAGACTTAACAACATTCTCCTAATTAATCAATGGGTTAATGACCAAATCAAAACAGAAATCAAAGAGTATATGGAGACAAATGACAACAACAACACAAAGCCACAACTTCTGTGGGACGCAGCAAAGACAGTTCTAAGAGGAAAGTATAGTGCAATCCAGGCCTATCTAAAGAAAGAAGAATATTCCCAAATGAATAGTCTAAAGACACAATTACTGAAATTGGAAAAAGAAGAACAAATGGACCCAAAGTCACCAGAAGGAGGGACATAATAAAGATCAGAGAAGAAATAAATAAAATTAAGAAGAATAAAACAATGGAAAAAAATCAATGAAACCAAGAGCTGGTTCTTTGAAAAAATAAACAAAATAGATAAACCCCTAGCCAGACTCATTAAGAGAAAAAGAGAATCTACACACATAAACAGAATCAGAATGAGAAAGGAAAAAATCATGACAGATCCCACAGAAATACAAAGAATTATAAGAGAATACTATGAGAATCTATATGCTAGCAAGCTGGAAAACATAGAAGAAATGGACAACTTCTTAGAAAAATACAACCTTCCAAAACTGACCAAACAAGAAACAGAAAAACTAAACAGACCAATCACCAGCGACGAAATCGAATTGGTAATCAAAAAACTACCCAAGAACAAAACCCTGGGCCTGATGGATTCACCTCTGAATTCTACCAGACATATAGAGAAGAAATAACACCGATTCTCCTTAAAGTTTTCCAAAAAATAGAAGAGGAGGGAATACTTCCAAACTCATTCTATGAAGCCAGCATCACTCTAATACCAAAACCTGGCAAAGACTTCACCAAAAAAAAAATTACAGACCAATATCCCTGATGAACGTAGATGCAAAAATACTCAACAAAATATTAGCAAACCGAATTCAAAAATACATCAAGAGGATCATACACCATGATCAAGTGGGATTCATCCCAGGGATGCAAGGATGGTACAACATTTGAAAAATCATCAACATCATCCACCACATCAACATAAAGAAGAAAAAAAACCACACGATCATCTCCATAGATGCTGAGAAAGCATTTGACAAAATTCAGCATCCATTCATGATGAAAACTCTCAAGATAATGGGTATAGACGGCAAGTACCTCAACATCATAAAGGCTATATATGACAAACCCACAGCTAACATCATACTTAACGGCGAGACGCTGAAAGCTTTTCATCTAAGATCGGGAACAAGACAGGGATGCCCACTCTCTCCACTGTTATTCAACATAGTACTGGAGGTCCTAGCCACAGCAATCAGACAAAACAAAGACATACAAGGCGTCCAGATTGGTCAAGTTGTCACTATTTGCAGATGACATGATATTGTATATAAAAAACCCTAAAGACTCCACTCCAAAACTACTAGAACTAATATCTGAATTCAGCAAAATTGCAGGATACAAAATTAATACACAGAAATCTGTTGCTTTCCTATACACTAACAATGAACTAATAGAAAGAGAAATCAGAAAAACAATTCCTGTCACAATTGCATCAAAAAGAATAAAATACCTAGGAATAAACCTAACAAAGGAAGTGAAAGACCTGTACTCTGAAAACTACAAGACACTCCTAAGAGAAATTAAAGAGGACACTAACAAATGGAAATGCATCCCATGCTCTTGGCTAGGAAGAATAAATATTATCAAAATGGCTATACTACCTAAAGCAATCTACAGATTCAATGCAATCCCTATCAAACTACCAACAGCTTTCTTCAATGAACTGGAACAAATAATTGTAAAATTCATATGGAACCACAAAAGACCCCGAATAGCCAAAGCAATCCTGAGAAGGAGGAATAAAACAGGGGGAATTACACTCCCTGACTTCAAGCTCTACTCCAAAGCCACAGTAATCAAGACAATTTGGTATTGGCACAAAAACAGACCCACAGACCAGTGGAACAGAATAGAAAATCCAAACATTAACCCAAACATATACAGTCAATTAATATTTGATAAGGGAGCCTTGGATATACAATGGGGAGATGACAGCCTCTTCAGCAGCTGGTGTTGGAAAAACTGGACAGCTACATGTAAGAGAATGAAACTGGACTACTGTCTAACCCCATACACAAAGGCAAACTCAAGGTGGATCAAAGACCTGAATGTAAGTCATGAAACCATAAAACTCTTAGAAAAAAATATAGGCAAAAATCTCTTGGACATAAACATGAGCGACTTCTTCATGAGCATATCTCCCAGGGCAAGGGAAACAAAAGCAAAAATGAACAAGTGGGACTATATGAAGCTGAAAACTTCTGTACAGCAAAGGACACCATAAGTAGAACAAAAAGACATCCTACAGTATGGGAGAATATATTCATAAATGACGTGTCCGATAAGGGGTTGACATCCAAAATATATAAAGAATTCACGCACCTCAACAAACAAAAAGCAAATAGTCCAATTAAGAAATGGGCAGAGGACATAAATAGACACTTCTCCAAAGAAGAAATTCAGATGGCCAACAGGCACATGAAAAGATGCTCCACATCGCTAATCATCAGAGAAATGCAGATTAAAACCACAATGAGATATCACCTCACACCAGTGAGGATGGCCAACATCCAAAACACAAACAACAACAAATGTTGGCGAGGATGTGGAGAAAAGGGAACCTCCTACACTGCTGGTGGGAATGCAAATTAGTTCAACCATTGTGGAAAGCAGTATGGAGGTTCCTCAAAAAACTCAAAATAGAAATACCATTTGACCCAGGAATTCCACTCCTAGGAATTTACCCTAAGAATGCAGTAGCCCAGTTTGAAAAAGACATATGCACCCCTATGTTTATCGCAGCACTATTTACAATAGCCATGAAATGAAAGCAACCTAAGTGTCCATCAGTAGATGAATGGATAAAGAAGAAGTGGTACATATACACAATGGAATATTATTCAGCCATAAGAAGAAAACAAATCCTACCACTTGCAACAACGTGGATGGAGCTAGAGGGTATTATGCTCAGTGAAATAAGCCAAGCCGAAAAAGACAAGTATCAAATGATTTCACTCATATGTGCAGTATAAGAACAAAGAAAAAATACTGAAGGAACAAAACAGCAGCAGACTCACAGAACCCAAGAACGGACTAATAGTTACCAAAGGGAAAGGGACTGGGGAAAATGGGTGGGAAGGGAGGGATAAGAGGGAAAAAGGGGCATTGTGATTAGCAGATGTAATGTTGGGGGGGCACGGGGAGGGCTGTACAACTCAGAGAAGACAAGTAGTGATTCTATAGCATCTCACTACGCTGTTGGACAGTGACTGTAATGGGGTTGGTGGGGGGGACCTGATGAAGGGGTAGTTTAATAATCGTAATATTGTACATGTAATTGTAAATTAATGATAATAAAAAAAACTTGAAAAATAAATAACAGTATATATAACCTAAATCTATTGAACATACCAGAGTATTACTATCTCAAAAACAAGAGAAAGTGGTTATCAAAATATAAAACAATATAGTCTCCAATTAGCATGTTAGTTAATCAAATTAGTCTAAAGCATTCACCAATTCCCAAGTATTCCTTCATAACTACATTACTCCCATGTTGTAGATTAATCTTAAAAAGTCATTAAATGCATTTATGTGATGACTCATTTTTAGCTTAATTTCCAATATACATGGGGTTATTTCTAGAACTCATTATCTCATCACAGCTCCTTAGCTTCATCACCTTGCCATAACTATGTAAGTGGTTTGGGAAAAAGACTGGGAGGAAAACATCATCAACACATTCATTGTACTAATAATTCAGAGTTTCACATTCTAGACACACATAATCATAAATGCTCCTTTTCTTTATTACAAATGTATCCTCCTGAATCAAAACTCTAGCTTGAGTCCCATTTTCTAAGTTTACACAAATTATATTCAGTTTCTGCTAAGTAGCTAAGCTAGAATAAGAAAAGCAATTTTTTTTTTACATTTGGTAGAGGT
>JAVSCE010002554.1:0-62903 GCA_032199065.1 Smutsia gigantea | reverse complement strand
TCTTTTTCTCTTAATGAGTCTGACTAGGGGTTTATCTATTTTGTTTATTTTTTCCAAAGACCAGCTCTTGGTTTCATTGATTTTTTTCTATTGTTTTATTCTTCTCAATTTTATTTATTTCTTCTCTGATGTTTATTATGTCCCTCCTTCTGGTGACTTTGGGCCTCATTTGTTCTTTTTTTTCCAATTTCAGTAATTGTGTCTTTAGACTATTCATTTGGGAATGTTCTTCTTTCTTTAGATAAGCCTGGATTGCAATATACTTTCCTCTTAGAACTGCCTTTGCTGCGTCCCACAGAAGTTGTGGCTTTGTGTTGTTGTCATTAGTCTCCATATACTCTTTGAATTCTGTTTTGATTTGGTCATTGACCCATTGAATAATTAGGAGAATGTTGTTAAGTCTCCATGTACTTGTGAGCCTTTTTGTTTTCTTTCTTAATTTTAATTCTAGGTTAATACCTTTATGATCTGAGAAGTTGGTTGGTAGAATTTCAATATTTTCAATTTTACTGAGGTTCTTTTAGTGGCCTAGTATGTGGTCTTCTGGAAAATGTTCCATGTGCACTTGAGAAGAATGTGTATCCTGCTGCTTTTGGGTGCAGAGTTCTGTAGATGTCTGTTAGGTCCATCTGTTCTAGTGTGTTATTCAGTGCCTCTGTGTCTTTACTTATTTTCTTTCTGGTTGATCTGTCCCTTGGAGTGAGTGGTGTGTTGAAGTCACCTAAGATGAATGCATTGCTATCTATTTCCTCCTTTAATTCTGTTAGTATTTGTTTCACAAATGCTGGCGCCCCTGTGTTGGGTGCATATATATTGAAAATGGTTATGTCTTCTTGTTGGATTGACCCCTTTATCATTATGTAATGTCCTTCTTTAGCTCTTGCTACTTTCTTCATTTTGAAGTCTATTTTGTCTGATACAAGTACTGCAACACCTGCTTTTTTCTCCTTGTTGTTTGCATGAAATATCTTTTTCCATCCCTTCACTTTTAATCTGGGGATATCTTTGCGTTTGAGGTGAGTTTCTTGTAGGCAGCATATAGATGGGTCTTGCTTTTTTATCCATTCTGTTACTCTGTGTCTTTTGACTGTTTCATTCAGTCCATTTACGTTTAGGGTGATTATCCAAAGATATGTACTTATTGCCATTGCTGGCTTTAGATTCGTGGTTGCCAAAGGTTCAAGGGTTTCTTCTTTACTATCTAACAATCTAACTTAACTTTCTTGTTAAGTTATTGTAAACACAGTCTGATGTTTCTTTATTTCTCTCCTTTCTTATTCTTCCTCCTCCATTCTTTATATACTAGGTGTTTTATTCTTTTCCTTTAGTTAGTTTTGGATAGTCTGCTTTCTTTGCTATGATTTTATTTTCTCTGGTGACAGCTTTTTAGCCTTAGGAGTGCTTCCCTCTAGAGAAGTTCCTTTAAGATGTCCTGTAGAGGTGGTTTATGGGAGGCAAATTCTCTCAGCTTTTGCTTGTCTGAAAATTGTTTAATCCCGCCGTCATATTTAAATGATAATCGTGCTGGATACAGTATTCTTGGTTCGAGGGCCTTCTGTTTCATTGTGTTAAATGTATCATGCCATTCTCTTCTAGCCTGTAAGGTTTCTGTTGAGAAGTCTGATGTTAGTCTGATGGGTTTTCCTTTGAAGGTGATCTTTTTTCTTTCTCTAGCTGCCTTTAATACTCTGTCCTTATCTTTGATCTTTGCCATTTTAATTATTATGGGTCTTGGGGTTGTCTTCCTGGGGTCCCTTGTGTTAGGAGATCTGTGGGCTTCCATGGACAGCGAGACTATTTCCTTCCCCAGTGTGGGGAAGTTTTCAGCAATTATTTCTTCAAAGACACTTTCTATTCCTTTTTCTCTCTCTTCTTCCTCTGATACTCCTATAATGCGAATATTGTTCCTTTTGGATTGGTCACACAGTTCTCTTAATATTCTTTCATTCCTAGAGATCCTTTTATCTTTCTCTGCCTCAGCTGCTCTGTATTCCTGTTCTCTGATTTCTATTGCATTAACAGTGTCTTGCATCTCATCCAGTCTGCTGCTGAGCCTGTCAATGGCTTGTCTCATTTCTGCATTATCTTTCCTGACTTCCCTCATTTCCTCCCTTATAAGGCTCTTGCATATTTCTCTGTAGATCCATCAGCATGGTTATGACTTTTATTCTGAATTCTTTTTCAGGAAGATGCTGCATTTCCATCTCTTCAGATTCCTTCTCAGAGGGGCTCTGAATCTTGGTGAGCCCTGTCTGTATCATTTTCTTCTGTCTTGTCATGTTGGCAGGAATGGTCGCTGGTAGGTGCCACGTGTGTCAGCTGGGCTCTGGAGTGGATTCCCTACACATGGTGTAGGTGTCGCTGTTGCTCCACTAATTCTCAGCCACAGCTGTGCCACTTTTTTTGTAGGTAGGAATGAATGGGACGCTATTGTTTTCTGTATAAAGTTCCAGCGTGGTTGCTCCCTTATTTCTGTCACTAGCGAAGGGGACTGAAGTTCCCCAGGACTTCCAGCCTGCAGGGCTGAGCCCGCTGGGGCGATGGTGTTCCCTCGCTGGGCCCTCTGCCTTTCCGAGAGTGGTACAAATGGCGCATGCTTTTCTCTTGTCCCTGGGCGCTGGCTGCACTAGTGAAGGGGACAGAAGTTCCCCAGGACTTCCAGCCTGCAGGGCTGAGCCCGCCGGGGTGATGGTGTTCCCTTGCTGGGCCCCCCGCCTCTCTGAGACCGCTACAAATGGCGCACGCTTTTCTCTTGTCCCTGGGTGCTGGCTGCACTAGCGAAGGGGACCGAAGTTCCCCAGGACTTCCAGCCTGCAGAGCTGAACCTGCCGGGGCGATGGTGTTCGGTCACTGGGCCCCCCGCCTCTCCGAGACCGCTACAAATGGCGCACGCTTTTCTCTTGTCCCTGGGCACTGGCTGCACGGTCCTGGTGCCTTCCCAGCTCAAAACCTGCACTTCTGCCTCTCCAATGTCTGATGCACCGCACGATGTGTGTCAGTGCTCCCGGTGCTCCGGCGCAGACCCCCGGGGCTGTTTATTTCACGGACCTGCTCTTCCACTCCCTCCCAGCTCTGAATCCTCTCCTCCCGCCAGCGCGCTGGGCTGTGTGAGTGTTTGGGTGCCACCGGGTCACGGCTCTGTATCTTACCCGCCTCGCGGGGTGCGGAGTCCTCCCAGGTGTGGCTGCATGCTGTGCACTTTCCTGTGTGCTCCGATTTCTCTTTTAGGAATAGTTGTATTTGCTGTGTTTTCATAGATTTATATAGTTTTGGGAGGAGATTTCTGCCGCCCTGCTCACACCGCCATCTTCCCAGAAGTCCTATTTTACATTCTTAGCAACGAAGGTATGAGAGTGTTAACTGCTCCACACCACTGCTAACATTTGATACTGTATTTTTCATTTTAGCCATTCTGGTGGGTTCAGTATAGTATCTTATGATTTCAGTTTACATTTCCCTGAATAACAATGTTAAGCCTCTTTTCAAATACTTGTTGTTGGCCTATGGGTTTTTATTAGAGATTTTTAAATTTTTTTCAGCTTATTTCATTTGTTGGTCGTCAATGTTTTCTGTTTCTTCTTTAGTATTTGCTTTAATGATCTATTTAGATACCATGTATATTATGGAGCCAATTTTTGCTATTGCTCTTTTTTCTCACCTTTTATTTTTGGTATTGTTAATGTACAATTACTTGAACAACATTATGGTAACTAGACCCGCTATTATCAAGTCCCCCCTCCACAAACCCCATTACAGTCACTGTCCATCAGTGTAGTAAGATGCTATATAGTCACTACTTATCTTCTCAGTGCTATACCACCTTCCCCGTGTCACCCCCACTACATTATATGTTATAATCATGATGCCCCCTTTCACCCCTTATCCCTCGCTTCCCAGTCATCCTCCCCAGTCCCTCCCTTCGGTAACTGTTAGTCCATTCTTGAGTTCTGTGAGTCTGCTGCTGTTTTGTTCCTTCAGTTTTTGCTTTGTTCTTATACTCCACAGATGAGTGAGATCATTTGATACTTGTCTTTCTCCACCTGGCTTATTTCACTGAGCATAATACCATCTAACTCCATCCATGTTGTTGCAAATGGTAGCATTTGTTTTCTTCTTATGGCTGAATAATATTCCATTGTGTATATGTACCACCTCTTCTTTATCCAACTCATCTACTGATGGATACTTAGGTTGTTTCCATTTCTTAGCTATTGTAAATAGTGCTGTGATAAACATAGGGGTGCATATGTCTTTTTCAAACTGGGCTGCTGCATTCTTAGGGTAAAATCCTAGGAGTGGAATTCCTGGGTCAAATGGTATTTCTATTTTGAGTTTTTTGAGGAACCTCCATAGTGCTTTCCACAATGGTTGAACTAATTTGCATTCCCACCAGCAGTGTAGGAGGGTTCCCCTTTCTCCACATCCTCGCCAACATTTGTTGTTGTTTGTCTTTTGGATGGTGGCCATCCTCATTGGTGTGAGGTGATATCTCATTGTGGCTTTAATTTGCTTTTCTCTGATGATTAGCAATGTGGAGTATCTTTTCATGTGCCTATTGGGATCTGAATTTCTTCTTTGGAGAAGTGTCTGTTCAGCTCCTCTGCCCATTTTTTAATTGGCTTATTTGGTTTTTGTTTGTTGAGGTGTGCGAGCTCTTTATATAATTTGGATGTCAACCCCTTGTCGGAAATGTCACTTATGAATATATTCTCCCGTACTGTAGGATCTTTTTGTTCTACTGATGGTGTCCTTTGCTGTACAGAACATTTTAAATTTGATTTAGTCCCACTTGTATATTTTTGCTTTTGTTTTCCTTGCCCAGGGAGATATGTTCATGAAGAAGTTGCTCGCATTCATGTCCAGGAGATTTTTGCCTATATTTTTTTCTAAGAGTTTTATGGATTCATGACTTACGTTCAGGTCTTTGATCCATTTGGAGTTTACTTTTGTGAATGGAGTTAGAGAGTAATCCAGTTTCATTCTCTTACATGTAGCTGTCCAGTTTTGCCAACACCAGCTGTTGAAGAGGCTGTTATTTCCCATTGTATATCCATGGCTCCTTTATTGTATATTAATTGACTATATATGCTTGGGTTTATATCTGGCTTTCTATTCTATTCCACTGGTCTATGGGTCTGTTCTTGTGCCAGTACCAAATTGTATTGATTACTGTGGCTTTGTAGCAGAGCTTGAAGTCAGGGAGCGTAATTCCTCCTGCTTTATTTTTCCTTCTCAGTAGTGCTTTGGCTATTCGGGTCTTTTGTGGTTTCATATGAATTTTAGAACTATTTTTTCTAGTTCATTGAAGAATGCTGTAGATATTTTGATAGGGATTGCAATGAATCTGTAGATTGCTTTAGGCTGGATGGCCATTTTGACAATATTAATTCTTCCTAGCCAAGGGCATGGGATGAATTTCCATTTATTAGTGTCCGCTTTAATTTCTTTTCAGAGTATCTTGTAGTTTTCAGGGTAGAAGTCTTTCACTTCCTTGGTTAGGTTTATTCCTAGGTATTTTATTCTTTTTCATGCGATTGTGAATGGAATTGTTTTCCTGATTTCTCTTTCTGATAGTTCATCGTTAGTGTACAGGAATGCAACTGATTTCTGTGTATTAATTTTGTATCCTGCAACTTTGCTGAATTCAGATATTAAATCTAATAGTTTTGGAATGGATTCTTTAGGGTTTTTTATGTACACTATCATGTCATCTGCAAACAGGGACAGTTTGACTTCTTCCTTACCAATCTGGATGCCTTTTATTTCTGTGTGCTTGTCTGATTGCCGTGGCTAGGACCTCCAGAACTATGTTGAATAAAAGTGAGGAGAGTGGGCATCCTTGTCTTGTTCCCGATCTTAAAGGAAAAGCTTTCAGCTTCGTGCTGTTAAGTACAATGTCTGTGGGTTTGTCATATATGGCTTTTATTGTGTTGAGGTACTTGCCCTGTATACCCATTTTGTTGAGAGCTTTTATCATGAATGGATGTTGAATTTTGTCGAATGCTTTTTCAGCATGTATGGAGATAATCATGTGGTTTTTGTCCTTTTTGTTGATGTGGTGGATGATGTTGATGGATTTTCGAATGTTGTACCATCCTTGCATTCCTGGGATGAATCCCACTTGATTTTGATGGATTATCTTTTTGATGTATTTTTGAATTCTGTGTGCTAATATTTTGTGAGTATTTTTGCATCTATGTTCATCAGGGATATTGGTCTATAATTTTCTTTTTTTGTGGTGTCTTTGCCTGGTTTTGGTATTAGAGTGATGTTGGCTCATAGAATGCGTTTGGTAGTATTCCCTCCTCTTCTACTTTTTGGAAAACCTTAAGGAGGATGGGTATTAGTTCTTCACTAACTATTTGACAAAATTGAGCAGTGAAACCATCTGGTCCAGGAGTTTTGTTCTTAGGTATTTTTTTGATTACCAATTCAATTTCTTTGCTGATAATTGGTCTATTTAGATTTTCTGTTTCTTCCTGTGTCAACCTTGGAAGGTTGTATTTTTCTAGAAAGTTGTCCATTTCTTGCAGGTTATCCAGTTTGTTAGTATATAATTTTTCATAGTATTCTCTCATAATTCTTTGTACTCCTGTGGTCTGTAGTGGTTTTTTCCTTTCTCATTTCTGATTCTGTTTATGTGTATAGACTTTTTTTTCTTGATAAGTCTGGCTGGAGGTTTATCTATTTTGTTTATTTTCTTGAAGAACCAGCTCCTGCTTTCATTGATTTTTTTCTATAGTTTTATTCTTCTCAATTTTATTTATTTCTGCTTTAATGTTTATTATGTCCCTCCTTCTACTGACTTTGGGCCTCCTTTCTTCTTCCTTTTCTGGTTTCATTAATTGTGAGTGTAGACTGTTCATTTGGGATTGTTTTTCTTTCCTGAGGTAGGCCTGTATTGCAATATACTTCCCTTTAGCACTGCATTCACTGCGCCCCACAGATATTGTGGTGTTGAATTACTGTTGTCATTTGCCTCCATATATTGCTTGATCTCTGTTTTTATTTGGTCATTGATCCATTGATTATTTAGGAGCATGTTATTAAGCCTCCATGTGTTTGTGGGCTTTTTTGTTTTCTTTGTGTAATTTATTTCTAGTTTCGAACCTTTGTGATCTGAGAAGCTGGTTGGTACATTTTCCATCTTTTTAAATTTACTGAGGTTCTTTTTGTGGCCTAGTATATGATCTATTCTTGAAAATGTTCCACGTGCACTTGAGAATAATGTGTATCCTATTGCTTTTGCATGGAGTGTTCTGTAGATGTCCATTAGGTCCATCTGTTGTAATAAGTTGTTCAGTGACTCTGCCTCTTTACTTATTGTCTGTCTAGTTGATCTGTCCTTTGGAGTGAGTGGTGTGTTGAAGTCTCCTAAAATGAATGCACTGCATTCTATTTCCCTCTTTAATTCTATTAGTATTTGTTTTAGATATGTAGGTGATCCTGTATTGGGTGCATAGATATTTATAAGTTATATCCTCTTGTTGGACTGACCCTTTTATCACTATGTAATGTCCTTATTTGTCTCTTGTGACTTTCTTTGTTTTGAAGTCTATTTTGTCTGACACAAGTACTGCAACTCCTGCTTTTTTCTCCCTATTAGTTGCATGAAATATCTTCTTCCATTCCTTTACTTTCAGTCTGTGTATGTCTTTCGGTTTGAAGAGAGTCTCTTGTAGGCAGCATATAGACGGGTCTTGTTTTTTTATCCATTCAGTGACTCTATGTCTTTTGATTGGTGCATTCAGACCATTAATATTTAGGTTGATTATTGATAGGTATGTACTTACTGCCATTGCAGGCTTTAGATTCGTGGTTACCAAAGTTTCGAGGGTAATTCCCTTACTATCTAAAAGTCTAATTTAACTCATTTTGTATGCTATTAAAAACACAACCTAAGGGTTCTTTTTTTTCTTTTTTTCCTCCTTTTTCTTCCTCCTCCATTCTTTGTATGGTATGATTCATATTCTGTACTCTTTGTCTATCCCTTGGGTGACATCTATTTAACCTTAGGAATACTTCCATCTATAGATGTCCCTCCAAAATGCACTGTAGACCTGGTTTGTGTGAGGTTGTGTGAGGTAAATTCTCTCAGCTTTTGCTTATCTGAAAATTGTTTAATCCCTTCTTCAAATTTAAATGATAACCTTGCCACGTAAAGTATTCTTGGTTCAAGGCCCTTCTGCTTCATTGCATTAAATATATCATGCCACTCCCTTCTGGCCTGTAAGGTTTCTGTTGAGAAGTCTGATGATAGCCTGATGTATTTTCCTTTGTATGTGATCTTTTTTCTCTCTCTAGCTGCTTTTAAAAGTCTGTCTTTATCCTTGATCTCTGCCATTTTAATTATTATATGTCTTGATGTTGTCTTCCTTGGGTCCCTTGTGTTGGGAGATCTGTGCACCTCCATGGCTTGAGAGACTATCTCCTTCCCCAGATTGGGGAAGTTTTCAGCAATTACCTCCTCAATGACACTTTCTACCCCTTTTTCTCTCTCTTCTTCTTCTGGTACCACTATTATGCGAATATTGTTCTGTTTGGATTGGTTATACAGTTCTCTCAATATTCTTTCATTCTTAGAGATTCTTTTTTGTCTGTGTGCCTCAGCTTCTTTGTATTCCTCTTCTCTAATTTCTATTCCATTTAGCATCTCTTCTACTACATCTAATCTGTTTTTAAATCCCTCCATTGTATTTTTCATTTCAGATATGGATTTTCTTAATGATTGAATTTCCATCTCAAATTCGTTACTGAGTTCTTGAATATTTTTCTATACCTCCATAAGCATGTTTATAATTTTTATGTTGAACTCTCTTTGAGGAGGATTGGTGAGTTCAGTTTCATTTGGCCCTTTTTCTGGGGTTTGTGAGATTTTGGTCTGAACCATGTTCTTTTGACATTTCATATTTCTGTGTGGTGCCCTCTAGTGCCCAGAAGCTCCAGTCTCTGGAGCTGCTCAGCCCCTAGAGTGAGGTTGGGGGTCATAGGGGAGCGGAGCTTGTGCCTGGCAGGTGGAAAGATCTGTTTCCTGATTCCCGTTTGCAGTGCCTGTCTCCCGTATCTGAGCCAGTAGGCTGAACACACACGGGTAAGCCTCTGTGCCTTACATCTCTAGCTGTTGTAGGCGGGGCCTCCCTCTGGCTGGCTTGACTCCAGCACAGTGACTGCCAGTTTGCGAATCGATGCTGGCAGGCCAGAAGGAAGGTGCAGCAGGTTGCATGTCACAGTGGGGTCCTCGGAGCTGAGTAGGCAGTCAGGGGGATGGAGCACGTGAAGCTCCTCAAAGTTCCCAACCAGCTGGGCAGAGTGCACCAGACAACCTTGTCCAGCTCTCCCTTCTCCTGTGCAGCAAGCTCTGTGCAACTCCCCCCCCCCCCCACCTTCAACAGCCCTCTAGCTGCTAGGAAGCCTCTCAGACTGCCTGCCTTTCCTTGTCACAGAGCGGCCAGGTGTGGATCCCCTCCTCCACAAATGGCTGGAATGTCAGTCTCCCAGGCCCTCCTTCTGTCCGAGCTCCCCAATGTCCAGAGCACCATACAATATAAGTTTCTGCTCACAAAGCAGATCTCCAGGGCTAGGTGTTCAGCAGTCCCAGGTTTCCATCCCCTCCCCGCTCCATTTCTCTTCCTCCCACTGGTGAGCTGGGGTGGGGGAAGGGCTTGGGTCCTGCTGGATTAAGGCTTTCATAGGTTACCTGTTTCGTGAGGTCTGCTGTGTTTGTGAGGCCTGTAGGCAGTCTGGTTCAGCCTTCTTTCTTGTTGCTGTTTTAGGGTTAGTTGTAGTAATTAACTATATTTTTGTCCTATTTGTGGTTTGGGGAGGAGTTCTCCATCTCACCTCTCACACCACCATCTTGAATCTCTGCCCTGCAATTGCTTTTTTTTTTAGAAAATGTATCATCCAGATTTTCAAATTTATTTGAGAAGTTTTAGGAAGATTTAAAATTTGCCTTTGCAACTATATCCTTTTTATTATTCCTAATGTTTTATACTTAATTTTAGCTTTTGAAAAGATTGATGAGTTTTGCATATTTTGTTGATCTTTTGAAAAAATATCTCTCAAATTATTTTATCAGTTCTAGTGTTTTCATGTTCTTCATTTTGTTAATATGTGCTTTTATTTTTATCAATCACTTAACCCTTTTCATTTGAATTTTTGCCACTCTTTTTCTATCCTTTTCAGCATAATGCTTTATTCATTTATATTTGTTTTCTCTTGGTTATTAGTAAAAATTAGTATAAATTCTTCTTCTGTGAGGACCTAGATGTGGTATTTTCCCTCTGGAAAGAACACTGTTGCTTTGTTGGTTGCTTCTTGGACATAAAAGTTATTTAGGGGAGTCTTAATTTACAAGTATATAACATTTTTCTCATTAATGTTTCATTTTACTGCATTATGTTTAGATAATGTGATCTCTATATCTTCTATTTTCAGACTGTAAGTTCTTCAAAAATCTGTGGCTTTATTGCCCACCATATAGTAGGTAGAATACACAAATATGGTGATATCATCAAATGGAGGCCAAATATACAAGTAAACAGCTTGATCTCACAGGGAGCAGGATATACACACTCTTTGCCCTTGCGGAGGGGGCTCTCTAGAGGCTTTATCATGTTAAGCAGCCCTAGTGAGATTTGAGGTCATGACTCCTTACTTAGAAGACCTGAAATCTTACTGTCTGGCTAGAGAAAAAGTGAAAGCCAGCCATTGGCTCTGAGGGATTCAGAAAAGCAATAGGGAAGTCCAACATTAGTTGTCTCTCTGGTTTCTTGAGTAAATATTGGTAATATATGTTTTTTTGTTGAAATCAATTATTTCATTAAAATTACCAGATTTATTGGCAAAGGATGACATACAGTATTTTTTTTTAAGTTTTATTCTTCTCTGAATCAATGCTTGTATCGTATCTTCCTGCCCTCCTGGTGGCATTGCCAGGTCTGTCCTGTTCTTGGGACCCACAGACCATTCTCCCACCCTTCCTCTGCTCCCACAGTTCGAGGAAGTCTCTTTCCAGTTTGCTGGACAGAAGCCTCACACCACCTGCCGGTCTCGGCCAAGACATTTGTTTCCTTACCACCAAATTCTATCTTTACTCTGGGACTCGGGCTTTTGGAAATAAAAGCCAGGAAATCTTATGTGCCATTTCTGCTTTCCTGCCACATCTCTATCCTGAGACAGTGAGTGCAGAGCTGACTATCTAGTTGAATAGGGCAAGTTAAAGTGAAAAGCAAAGAAACAGAACCTTCAAAGAGTAATATCTCAAATATTATTCTACCCATAGTTTTGAAATATTCACAAGCTGAGAGAGTAGAAGAACTGTTTCCCACTCCTTGAACTGGTTGATTTGAGCCATCTGTTTCACGGTTCCCAACATTTTTATGTATGCCCAGTAAGGGGAGGCCTTTTGCTTGCCCACCTGCTGTATTCTCTGACCAAGGGGAAGTTGTATTCATGGACAGTCTGACACTAACTCTAGGTATCTGTCCTTATTATGTGTGAATAAAAAACATTTCCCAATTCCTTCTTCAGAAAGCTTTACTCTCAGAACTCGTTCTGTCCGTGCTCCCATCTGTAAGACTGTCTCTTGATAATCCATACTAACCTGCGATGTGTAATTGTCCTGGGAGCACTCCTGGATGAAAGTCAAGCTCAGAGGTTAGACTGTTGGGCTGAAGTCCCAGATCTGAGGCTTAATAGGTATGGGACCTCGGTCAAATTACTTAATGAGCATAAATACCAATTTTTTAAAATCTAAAAAATAAAGATAAAGTACCTGTCTCTTAGGGTTGCTATGAAAGGCAAATGAGTTAATGCATATTACACTTTTATCCCAGTGTTTGGTAAGAGAGAGCACTGACAAATGTGTTCGTAGCCTAATTATCACTATGATCAATCATCATCACCACTGTAACCACCATCATTATTGTTCTGAGGGAGAGGGATGGTGACTGGTCTCCTGGTCTCTATTATACTATTTCTGTCACTAAGCTAGAGGCATGCAGAAATGTTTTCTTAGACCACTTCCTACGTTTCAGATCGTGTTACTCTAGCCCCACCCATGATGCACTTATGGAACATCCTTATAGAATTCTGGAATATGATAACACAGAGAAGACAAGAAGTAATTCTATAACATCTTACTATCCTGATGGACAGTGACTGCAATGGGGTGTGTGGTGGGGACTTGATAATAGGGGGAGTCTAGTAACCATAATGTTGCTCGTGTAATTGTACATTAATGATAGCAAAATAAAAAAATTTTTGGAATATGGTTAATTTTGACCTATAACATCACATGCTTTTGGCTTTTGTAGTTTTTCTTTATGTAAACATTTATTTATTACATTCTTGGGAGAAGACAAAGTAATGAGCTTAGCCGTTATGATTTGTGGGTATTTAATGAAAAATATCTTTTTGAAAGTTCGGCAGCATGTATATTTCTGTGTGTGTATACATACATAAATTTGTACTTTCATACAAATTATTCTTAATTTTTAAAAGGTATAACAAAGCAACATAAAAATGGGAAATCAGGAAGAATTAATATTGTCAAAATGGCTATCCTACCTAAAGCAATCTACAGATTCAATGCAAAATCTATCAAAATACCAACAGTATTCACCAATGAACAGGAACAAATAGTTCTAAAATTCATATGGAAACACAAAGGACCCTGAATAGCCAAAACAATCCTGAGAAGAAAGAATAAAGCAGGGGGGATTACCCTTCCCAACTCCAAGCTCTACTACAAAGCCACAGTAATCAAGACAACTTGGTACCGGCACAAGAACAGACCCACAGACTTGTGGAACATAATAGAGAGTCCAGATATTAACCCAAACATACATGGTCAATTAATATACGATAAAGGAGCCAAGGATATACAATGGGGAAATGACAGCCTCTTCAACAGCTGGTGTTGGCAAAACTGTACAGCTACATGTAAGAGAATGAAACTGGATCATTGTCTAACCTCATACACAAAAGTAAATTTAAAATGGATCAAAGACCTGAATGTAAGTCATGAAACTATAAAACTCTTAGAAAAAAATATAGGCAAAAATCGCTTGGACGTAAACATGAGCAACTTCTTCATGAACATATCTCCCCAGGCAAGGGAAACAAAAGCAAAAATGAACAAGTGGGACTATATCAAGCTGAAAAGCTTCTGTACAGCAAAGGACACCATCAGTAGAACAAAAAGACATCCTACAGTATGGGAGAATATATTCATAAATGACATTTCCGATAAGGGGTTGACATCCAAAATACATAAAGAGCTCACGCACCTTAACAAACAAAAAGCAAATAAGCCAATTAAAAATGGGGCAGAGGAGCTGAACAGACACTTCTCCAAAGAAGAAATTCAGATGGCTAACAGGCACATGAAAAGATGCTCCACATCGCTAATCATCAGAGAAATGCAAATTAAAACCACAATGAGATATCACCTCACACCAGTTAGGATGGCCGCCATCCAAAAGACAAACAACAGCAAATATTGGCATGGATGTGGAGAAAGGGGAACCCTCCTACACTGCTGGTGGGAATGTAAATTAGTTCAACTATTCTGGAAAGCAGTATGGAGGTTCCTCAAAAAACTCAAAATAGAAATACCGTTTGACCCAGGAATTCCACTCCTAGGATTTTACCCTAAGAATGCAGCAGCCCAGTTTGAAAAAGACATATGCACCCCTATGTTTATTGCAGCACTATTTACAATAGCTAAGAAATGGAAGCAACCTAAGTGTCCATAAGTAGATGAATGGATAAAGAAGAGGTGGTATATATACACAATGGAATATTATTCAGCCATACGAAGAAAACAAACCATACCATTTGCAACAACATGGATGGAGCTAGAGGGTATTATGCTCAGTGTAATAAGCCATGGGGAGAAAGACAAGTATCAAATGATTTCACTCATCTGTGGAGTATAAGAACAAAGCAAAAACTGAAGGAACAGAACAGCAGCAGACTCACAGAACCCAAGAATGGACTAACAGTTACCAAAGGGAAAGGGACTGGGGAGGATGGGTGTGAAGGGAGGAATTAAGGGGGAAAAAGGCTATTACAATTAGCACACATAATGTAGTGGCCAGGTGGGGGATACAAGGAAGGCATTATAACACAGAGAAGACAAGTAGTGATTCTACAGCATCTTACTACCTTGATGGACAGTGACTGTAATTGGGTATGTGGTGGGGACTTGATAATAGGGGGAGTCTAGTAACCATAATGTTGCTCATGTAATTGTACATTAATAATAGCAAAAAAAATCCATTTAATGGTTACAAACTGCAGTCCGAGGCTGTTTCTCTCTCCTGCTCTGGCAGAAGCAAAACCAGCCCTCTGCCTTACCTCTCAAGTACAAATAAGTCCTCAGTTGCCCAGGTAATTACCCACTGATATGGAGATGAACTTCTCTCCACCCCTGAGGAGTGATGCAAATGCACTAAAGCCATACTTCTTTCCACCTCTGAACACCTATTGATGTGCATATGTACTTATGCCAGGTGAGATATTCTGGAAATATTACAGTTTTACTCACACTTGGGGTAGATCTATTTTTACCTATTGTGCTTTGAGTTTGCACATATTTTTCAGTTTATGCTAACAAAAAGGAAAGATTACCTTGATGAGCCCTGTCCGCCTCCATTTTCTTTGTTTTCTCTCTAGGGAACTTTTATTATTCAGATACTAAAACTTCTGGTCGTCTTAAAATTTCTTTCTCTTCTCTTCTCATCAATTTTTATTTTACCTCTACTTTCGGGAAAATTCCTCAACTTTATCTTCCAATCCTATTGATTCAAATGAATTTCTGTAATATTTTTTGTTTTCAAAAGCTCTTTTCTGTTATCTAACTGTTCCTTTTTATGGCCTCTTTTTCTTATTTCATAGATTAAAAATATCCTGTTTGCTAAGGATTCTTTTTATATTTTCTTCTGCTCCCTATGTCACTTCTTTTGGTTTGTTTTGCCCCTTCCCCTTTTCGCTCTCCCTTGGGCCTTGTGGTTGCTCCCTCACTTGATTTGGCTGTCATCGCTTTTTAAGGGAGGGTAACTTCGGGGAGAGGATATCCTGGGACAAAATACCTCTAAAACCAAAATCAGTCCAAGGGAGAAATACAGTTTAATACCCCTTTATTGCTTACAAACTGCAGTCCGGGCCGTCTCCCTTTTCTGCTCCAGCAGAAGCAAACCAGCCCTCACCCTCACCTCTCAGGTTCAGATAAGCCCTTGGTTGCCCAGGTAATTACCCACTGATATGGAGATGAACTTTCTCCACCCCTGAGGAATGCCTATTGATATGCAGATGCACTAAAGCCATGCAAGATATTCTGGAAATATTACAATTTTACCCACAGGGAGACACCCTAAAAAAGACAACAGGAAGTTCTGTGAAAGATGAGGCTTGCAGACCAGTAGATGTGACTGGACTATTTAATTGGTTGATACCTAACTATTGGTATGTGAATGTCTTTTATCTTGTCCTTATTAGTTTCCTAAGAAAGAAACCCTTTAATGGCTTGCAGGTACTCATATCTTTCCACTGAGCTTATGTCCTATCTAAATCAGCACCATGGAGCCCTCCTCCTTTCCCTCCTTTCCTCCTTCCCTCCTTACCTCATTCCTTCTTTCCTTCCTTCCTAAGACCCATCTCTCCACCTGTCTTCTGGATTCCATACTCCCTTGCCTGCCTTTTAGGGACATTTCACTCTTTTTGTGAATAATGGGGAAACCCTTTTTCTTGAGTCCTTTTGAGGATAAGGCCAAAACAGAGAAAGGCAATTCTGAGAGGCAAAGAAACTGAGTCCTGGAGACTTTGATCCCCTGAGCCACTGAGAGGCTTTCTCCTCATGGTGGCAAGATGGCAGCTACAGCCCCTCTTCCTCTCTAGTCTCTTTGGAGACAAGGAACCTTTCCTCAACATGGCTCAACATCAGGTCTAGAATTCACCCTGGTTGGACGAGCTCAGGTCAGTGCTGTAGCACAGGAGCTCAGCTCCTGGTGGGTTCACTCTGGATTCTGTGAGACCAAAAAACAACAACAGAGTGTTTGAGAGAGGATTCACACCAAGCTTTATTCTCGCAGCCTCAGGTGGAGCACTGAAATCACATCCACCAAAAGCGTACCTGGCAGTTTTCCTTTGACAGCATAGACAATAGTGGCTTGTCGCCAGCAAGTATGTAACCACACACCTGCACAGTAGGCCAAGTGGTCATATAAGCATGAGATAGCACTGGACTTGTGCAGTGGGTTCAGGTGTGACTCAACATCCAGGCAAGCATCCCGGCAGTAGTGACTCCATTTTCCCTGCAAATGCCTACCCCTAAACACAAAACCATGGAGGATAAGAACACTTCTTGGCCATATCTGGAGTTGGGGGTGCAGTCCCACCCAAGACTCAAGGACTGGAAATCCATGGGTGATACAAGGAAATCAGCTCATGGTTATATAGATTTGAGGAATCTGGAGACTGATTAAGGCCACAGATGTAACCACAAGGTGGCCATAGCACACACAATCTTGGTTGGAAGAAGCTTTGAGAGGTTTGCATGCATAGCCATCCCTCACGGCAGGAGAGTAGATGGAAGCTGTACCACCATAGTTGCTCCTCAGTAGGGGAAGAAAGCAAGGGAACTCCTTTGAGAGGAACTGGAGAGGAAATTTTTCTATCTATGTTGCTCAGCAGCATGGTGGGAGTCTCTAGGTCGGGAATCCCCAAAGGACAACAGTGGCTTGAGATCTTCCAACCACAAGGCTATCTTATTAATGGTTTGGTAGACGTTGGGTGAGATGTTGTTGGGTATGCAAAGCAGGCAGGCTCTAACTGGGTGAAAATCTGCTCCTTTGGGCTATTGTAAAAACAATTTGATGTGTAGATATTTGCATTTGAGGTCAGTGGGCATTTGAGATAACAGGTTTCATCCTGCAGGGAAGAAAGAGACAACCCAGGGGTCAGTACACAGACGCCCTGCCAGCAGCCAAAAAGCAAGCTATATATGCACTGATGCAGCAGGGTCCCCTAGTTGCTGCAGAGCAGGAAAATGAAACAAGGTGAAGGCCGCTAAAATGTATTTTAAATCATGGATTTGGTTAGGAAAGGTCTCTAGACAAACTAGGATTGCAAGCCTGCCCTGCTTCTTTGATTATATAGATCACCAATGGTGACAGAAGAGGGTTCCAAGTGCTGGTTGCCTTGCGCCTAGGGCACCTGAGCCAATCCTGAGGAGGGAGCCAGGGGCAGAGGTGGGATGGGCAGGTATGACTGATCTTCTGCCAAAGTGCCCTGCATCAGGGTGAGGCAGGATGAAAACAAGACTGCTGTTAAGAAAGGGAAGTGGGTGAGAGACACAGAGCAAGCTTTGACCAGCAAGCACTATAGTGTCCAACACAACGCTGACAGCTCCTGGAAAAATCTCCAATCTCTATTCCATTTCCCTCGCAACTCAAATTACTGAGTTTATGTCTTCGTTTTCCTCGTGCTATACAATTGGAAGGTAGGGTGGAACCATGGGGATTTTCTTTCTTTTTATCTACAATGCATGGCAGTAAATGAAGGCAAGAAGCAGCATATTAAAACCTTACCAGTTTCCAAAGTGAATCACTGGGTAGGGAATACTGGGCCTCTTTGTGTCAATAAGTCAAATTCTTACTGTCTCTGCATTACATTTTGTGCTTTGATTGATGACACCTCAATGTCCAGGTGGGGTTTGGAGGTGGAAAGAGTAATGAATTTAGACACTAACTAGAGCCCTGTGTTTGTAGTCTAATCCAGAATCAATCTACAGTTGTTTGTGGGATTAGCTGCACAAAGGATGCAGAATACATCACTGGGTGGAGGGACTGCCTTCCTGAGGAGGAGGTGAGTTGGCAAGCAGGATAGGAGTGAGGAAGGGTGCAGCATCTCTTCACTCAGAAAATACTTATTGATGTCTATTATATATGCCTGGCTCTGGGGAAGTTTCAAGAAATCTTAACCAGATTCCTGGTCTTGTGGAGAACTCTTGTAGTCTGGGAAGGGGGAGAGTTAAGCGGGCATCTCAGTGTGCACACAGCTAAACTGAAGTGTCTGGGCTCCCAGACAGTCTAATATTTGGATATATATTCAAACTGATATCGTTTATGCATTTATTCAAATTTTATTTATTGTGGAGTGTGGAATAGATTTTCAATTAATAAAAATTGCACGTCTCTCGCCCTTGGTACCCCAGGGACCATTGATGGATTTGGTACTTGCATTGAACATGCTATTTTGACTTAATAAAATAAAACTCTCTCTTCCTTTAGCGTTTTTGTTTTTTAATTACACATATCAATGCTTATCATGAGATTATTACAAAACATAGAAATGGATAAAGGAAAAATAAAGGTCATTCAAGATGCTACTAGTCAGATAATAAAATTCTCTTTTATTTCATTTTTTTCACTATAGCTGCACATCACTAGTTACATTCCTTCAGACAGAGGAAGTTTATATGAATATGGCTTTAAAGTTTTGTTAAAATTTGCATGAAAATCATTCCTTTTTGAAAATTCCCTGATGCTCCTCGTCTCCAGAGGAATTAAAAGACCTTAATTCTGCTTCCCTTGAGTGTGGGCTGGGCTTAATAACTCACCTCTAATGAATAGAATATCACAGAAGTGATGGGATGTCACCTCCCAGATGAGGTACCATGGCTTCCACCCTGGGTGCCCTGTCTCTCTCATCTCTCCTGTCTCTCTGTCTCTTTCATCACTCGCTCTGGCAGGAGCCATGTCAAGCCACCCCTAGGGAGAGGCCCATGTGGTGATGAAGTGAAGTGTCCAGTACCCATCAAGTGTTTGAAGGCTGCCATTCTGCCCAACAGGGTTTGACTACAGCTCCATGACAGACCCTGGTCTAGAACTATGGGGTTCACATATCTCCGGATTCTTGACCCTCAGAAACAATGTGAAATAATAAATGTTATTTTAAGCAGCTTAAACAATGTATTCTTAGCCTGGCATTCACATCAGCAAAACACTATTTATTCACTCTTCAGTTTTCTCTTATGATTTTCCAAAGTAGATGATTTTCAAGATGCAGATTAAAGTGGTACAATTGAGATAATAGAAAAAAAGCCATGGAATCTCTGTATGCTGTATGAATTGCTCGGTTTTAGGATTCAAGCCTACTTCACCTGCTGTTCAGATGGCCAATATGTGGCTGATGTCAGGGATGGTGACTTGTCTTTACTTTCATCTGCATGTCACAAAACATTGATCAAAGGTAGGTCAGCATTGGTAAGGAGAGTTTTCAATATTTCCACTGGAGAGCTCTGTGTGTTCCAGCAGGGATGGGTACTGAGTTTGAATTTTGCCAGTTGTGAAAGCAATTGCATGAGGAAATCTGAATGTACATGTTGTGGCGGAATGTTAGCATTTGTCCTGCACTGTCACCTGGGACAGCTCTTTGGCTCATCTGGCCAATTTAGGAGGTGTGACAAGAATGACAGTTGGGCATTGTCTTGAGGGCAGTAAGATAAATTGGCATTGAGAGAAGCCAGGTAATGTACCCTTAAACAAACTGAAAAAAATAAAAAAACAAAAAAACAAAGACAATGTTACAAGGTATTCTATGTCATGATTTCCCCACTCCCAACACTTTCTTCATCTGTAAAATGAAAATTCTAACATCTGCTCCTAGGATTTTTATTATAAGGATTTAATGAGACAATGTATGTTAAGCTAGTTGCTGGCCAGTTGCTAATAAGTGGAATAGGTAGGGCTTGTCATTATTGTTGTTATTATTATTACAATAATAAAAATATACTGAAACTGATTTAGAAAGAGACAACTGATGGAATAGAAGACACAGATCATAAACACATTTTTGGATTTATAATAATTTGTGTATAAATTATGCATTACAAATAGGCGGGGATGGGGCATAGAATGGAATAGTCAATAAATAGTATTGAATATTTATTCAATTGCTCATTTGAAAAATAAAGAAATCTTGGATGCATGTATTACACTATATCCCCAAATAAAGTCAGGATGGATTTAAGAGTTAAATTAAAAAAAAAAGCTTAAAAAGTCCAAGGAACATGTAAGTGAATATCATACTGGAGGAAGATGAAAAGACAAAGATGAATAGATATGACCACATAAATGCTTTTAAAAACTGACATAAAAAAATTATCCAAATTCAAGGAAAAACAACAAATGTAGAGAAATACTTGCAGGAAAAAAGGTTAGTATATATACCCTGTAAAGCTCTGTTAGAAATACATACAAAACAAAATAAAATAAAAAAAAGAAAGAAAAAGAAAAAAAATTAAGTGAAAGTACTGAGATCTTGTTGGGTAAATAAGCCAAGAATGTAAATGGCAATTTACAAAAGAGAAAAATGCAGACATGGGTAACAAACAGGAGAAAATATCCAGTTCCACTAGTAAGAAGAAAAAGCAAAGTAGAATTATTATATATTTTTGTCTCTCAAAGTAGAAATGACTGAAATAATATTTGGGGTTTTCCTTCTGTAAAATTTTAAATACTTTATTAGTATTTCCATTTTTTTATTGAGTTGATACACAATGTTATATTGGTTTCAAATATACAAATAGTGATTCAACTGTTACCTATGTTATTAAATGTTCACCCTAACTAGTGTAGCTACTAACTGTCAACATGGAAAGATGTTACAGTATTATTGACTATTTTCTGTATGCCGTAATTTCATCCCCCTGACTGATTTATATTATAATTGAGATTTCTTTTGCCTCTTTATTCCCTTAAATATAGTATTTGTGGTGATATGGTGACATGTACAAGGATTATTGCTAAAAGGCCCGAGCTGTCACCCTCCTGTTGATAGTCTAGCAATATGTATTGAGTCCTAAAATATTCATATCTCATATTAAAATGTCCACTTATAATAGTAAAATAACTATGAGATATTTAGAAATAAACTTAATAAAAAGGTGGAAACTCTCATTTTTTAAAGCCTCCAAAACTTTCCTCTAGAAATAACTAACACTTGAATAAATGGATATCCCTATCTGGAAAGATCTAATATTGTAAAGATGTCAGTTCTCCCCCAAATAAGCTATACATTTAACACATTTTAATTAGAATCCCAGTGGTAGAATATCCCAATGAAGAAAATGATTCTGTAGTTAAACAGGAAGAGAACACATGCAAGATTGATCCAGAACATTTGGGAGGGAAGGGGAGCATGAGAATGTGATGTGAACAGGAGATTTCTGGCATGAGTGGTGAATATATATTACAAAGTTCCGGTGGTTGAAACATTGCATACTAACTCAGAATAGTGTAATGGAATGTAAAGTTCAGAAGCTGACACAAGTGTATAAAAACATTTCACATTTGACCAAAGGAGGTACTTCAAATGACTGAGAAATTTCTTGGGACAAAAGCTATAGAGTTCAGAAAATAAACTCGTATCCCAATGTCACATCATGTACTAAAATGAATTTTGGTTGTAAAACATAAAATACAAAAAATAAAATCATAAAATAACTAGTAGAAAGCATAGATGAATATTTAATAAACTTGAGATGTGGAAAATAATTTCAGGTGTGACAGCAAAGGCAGAAGCCATAAAGGTAAAATATTTACATTCTTGACTACAGTGTCTAAGAAAAGTTTGTATATCAGGAATACCATGAGCATTAATGAGAGACAAATGTAAACAAGGAAAATGTTTTAGCATGTGTGAAACATAATACTTGCATTCATATAAGAAGAAAAGCTCAGTCCCCCTCACAATTCACAAAGAAATGCAAAGTTAAATAGTGATGAGAAATGGTGATTTCGTTGTCACAGTGTAAAGATTTTTTTTTTAATTATCATACCTAGGTTTGGTGAGTTAAATGGCCCTCTTTTATTGAACTAGTAGAAAAGTCAAATGGTACAGTCTGTCTGGTTGATAATTTTTCAATATTCATAAAAGTGTTAAAAATGTGGACACAGATATGGTCCATTTAAGGAACTAGCTGTGCCAAGACATATCAAAGTCTTGCCTTTAAGAGTGAAAAACTGGACCCAAGCTAAGGGACCAAGGTGGAGGGTGATTAAGGAAATGCAAGTGCAGTAATGAAATGACGGAGCCCTAAACAGTAAAGCAGGTGCATGGATTAATAGGTTGGAAACCAGCAGGCTGTGATGAGAGGAGGTGAGGGGGAACAGAAGATTCTGGGATAAAGAAGCCTGGAAGAATGCAGTGCCCCAAATCAGGCAGATGGTGGAGAGATGAGGAGCAGTGCTTGGCAGGAGGCTGAAGCTCAGGCCCAGGCATGCTAGTTTCAAACAAGTCCCCTCCACTCACAACTTTGCTAGTAAATCTTGCTAAGGATGCTACTGACATCACCCATAACTAATTGGCCTCCTGCACTCTCCTCTCTAAGGTCCTAGTTTCCTTCTGACTCAAGGACCAAAAAGGAAACAAATCTTGTCTAAGCATCCCTTCCCTCTGGCCTTATTAGCAGAGATGCAGAAGACAGTCAGCAAATCCCTTCTTCCCTGAGCCCCTGGGCTGCATTAGCCTGAACTCTCATTTGGGAGCTCATTAGAAGATCCTGTTTGCAGAACATGCAAGGACTTCATCCCCCAATCCTGACCCTGGGTGTCTCCATGGGCACCCTCGTCAGAGCCGTTGCTAGATGGGTGTGCCTCCTGAGGCCCTGCCGAGCTGGGGAAGTTAGCAAAGTTTATCCATTGCTTGCCTCTTGTCTAACAGATGAAAAGACAGCGAAGTGTTTTAGGACCCAAGAGATTAATCATGCTCCCTCTCAGTGTCCGTGGGGGGCAGGGCAGCAGCTTCTACAGGTCTGAGTAGCTCACGAGCCCATTCATGGGAAGTGAGAGCCAGCGTGGTACAAAGGACATAGCACTGGCTGGGAAGGCTGGGGCTTGGGGCAGTAAACCCCTGTGATGGCCCTTATTAGAGAGAGGGCACAAACTCTAGAAATACGGCAATGCCTACTCAAAACGCAATAGAATTTTATCATCTCCTTCTACGCTATACTTGTCAACTCAGTAATTCTGTATTTCAAGTCACTTAATGCTTAGAATAACCATTTGAAGTGCATGTTATAATTCCTGTTTCACAGATTAGAAAACTGGTGCCCGCAGAGAGGACCTGCCCTGGCCGACGTCACACAGCCCGCTGTAGCAGTGTTAGCCTGGCTGGCAGCTCTCCAAACCCCTCGGACCACAGTCGATTGCATGCAGCAAGAGCTTCGGTTTCTCAGCTGGCTGCCTGGCATAGAAAAGGCTTGCTTCATATTTACTTTTCTTTATACCTCGGCTTGGACAACTACTTGTAAATGCCAAATAAAGGTCTAGAGTCTTTTAGGACCCGCATATCATTATCTTCCCAGATCCTACAAACATAAACTCTATAAACAGGATTAGATACTTTCTGACTGATGTTCCAAGATTCCTTCCCAAGCTCACATCTTTCAGCTTCAATTATTGCTACCTCTCAGGCCTTCACATCCCTGCCTGGCCCACTGCTACCACCTCCAATGTGGGCCTCTCTCTGGATGCTAAAGCCTAAGAGCAAACTTTCACGCATGTGCATGAATTGTTCCTGGGTTTATAACTTGTTTCCAAGGAGACTAAGAACGATGAAAAAAAAGTGAAGGGATGTGTGAGTCACCCAACAAGCAAAAGCCTTCCCTGCGTGAGAGGCTGTGGCTGAGAGACAAAGATTGAGTGGAGAGGCCAGGAAGAAATGATGGAGGCTGGGGCATACACAGTGAGGTCTGGATCTGACAAAGTGGTGTTCCCAAAGAAATGGGTAGCCTTTCAGGACAGAATGACATGGACAGACACTGCTCTGGGGGTTAATCAGGCAGTGTGGCAGCACTGAGGGGAGCAGGGGCACAGGCTCAGAGACTGCTACAGGGCACCCCCCTCCTGCCCAGTGGACCTGGACACCCAGGCCGGCATGTGGAGGCAGCTCCCTGCCCAAAGATCAGAACGCAGGCGTGAGAGACTCGCAGAGAATTCTCAGGGACCCAGTGGGTGGCTGGACTTGGAGAGTGACTAGATGCCTCCATGTGACTGGATATATTCTCAGATACCTTCAGGGTTCCTCAAGCAACTAATAAGCATGCCAGGTAAGGTCACTCTTCTCAGACTTCCAACTTCTGAACCAGTCTGAAATGGTTCACGAAAAATATTGTAGAAATGGCCATGACAGCAGGCGAAAGCAGCTATCATTCTGTTGGCCATGCCTCTGGATTGCTTTATTTCTGCTCCTTTGGTAAAATTGTGGTTTCTAGATTTCATTCACTGGTAAATTGCAAACAACATCTCCCTCTATTTCCCCTTCCTTCCCCACCTTTCCTAATTACCTACACATATTAAACAGAATTCCCAGTATAAATCAGTATTTTGCCATTAGAAATAAAAATAAATCTTAATATTCTTTTTTTCTTGGCATGGAAGGGGGACAGAATCTGAATGGTTTTTACTTATATTATTATTTATTTATTAATTTTCTAAAATTCTTAATCCCCTTCATCTAATTTGCCAATCTCCAGCCTCCTTTCCATATGGCTGGTTTGTTCTCTGTATTTATGAATCTGTTTCTGTTTTTATTTGTCTGTTTTTTTGTTTTTGTTTTTAGATTCCATATATGAGTGAAATAATATGCTATTTCTTTTTCTGACTTACTTCACTTAACATAATATCCTCTAGGTCCACCCATGTTGTCACAAATGGCAAAATTTCATTCCTTTTCATGGCTGAGTAATATTCCATTGCATATAGGTACCATATCTTTATCCATTCATCTATTGATGGACACTTAGGTTGCTTCCATACCTTGGTTATTGTAAATAAGGCTGCAATAAACATAAGGGTGCATGTATCTTTTTGAATTTGTGATTTTGCTTTCTTTGGGTAAATATACAGAAGTGGGATTACTGGGTCATATGGCATTTCTATATTTAATTTTGGGGGGAACCTCCACACTACTTTCCACAGTCGCTGCACCAATTTACATTCCCACTAACAGTACATGAAGATTCTCCCTTCTCTACACCCTCTCCAACACTTGTTGTTTCTTGTCTTTTGGATAGTGGCCATTCTGACTGGTGTGAGATAGTATCTCACAGTGGTTTTGATTTGCATTTCCCTGATGATTAGCAATGTGGAGCATTTTTTCATGTGACTGTTGGCCAATCATATTTTTCTTTGGAAAAATGTCCATTCAGGTCTTCTACCCATTTTTAAATCAGATTATTTGTAAAGCTTAGCTATTCTTAGTGCCTGAGACATATGATGATACATTATCATGTTTTTGGTGGAGGAGTTGTGACAGTCAGCAATAACATATGATTTGTTGCTCCCATGGGTGATTAGTCAGGATGGGGACCCTGGTTTTGGTAAAAGGTATTTGATAATGTTGCTCTGAAGAAGATGCTGGCAGCCAGCTCCTGGGCGATGCCAAACCCCAATTTAATTTCACAAAGAAGAATTTTTTTAAAACAGACCCCTCACTCTGGTTCAAATGTATTTCATCTCTAAAGGTGGTGGTGGGAGGGGGCAAACATTTTGTTTTTATTAACATTTTAAATATATTTCAGTTGAACAGCCATTATATTTTTTAAAAAGTTTGTGTCCCATTTCCGGATCCACATTATAACTCTCCCACCTGGCTTTTTCCTCTATCAGCAACTTAGATACTCTTTTTCCTAAGCTTTAGTTTTTCTACCCAATGCAAGGCAAACCATGTTCTACCCTGGTCCACACGATCTACTTTCCTCCCATCCTTCAACTCAACCCTGAAGAGTCCCTCTGCCCACATGCACGCCTTCAGCGTCAGAAAGTCAGGGGGTGCTCAGTGAGGAAGGGCCCTCTGATGTCGCCGGCCTGTCACTCGGGGGCCTGCCTCCCTGTGAGCACCCGCCACGGGGCGCCCTGCACGTCAGGGTTCCGGAGGCTGTAGATGAGCGGGTTCAGCATGGGGCTGAGGATGGTGTTGAGGATGCCAATCCCCTTGTCCTTGTCTGAGGCTGGCACTGAGCCCAGGCGCATGTAGCTGAAGAAGCCAGTTCCATAAAAGATGCCCACCACCGTGAGGTGGGAGCTGCACGTGGAGAATGCCTTCCTCCTGCCCTCAGCTAAGCGGATTTTAAGCACTGCAGCTGCCACATGGGCATAGGACACCGAAATGAGGATCTTGGGGAGCACCCCCATGAAGGTGGCCCCCACAAAAAGCAGCTGCCCACTGAGGTGGGTGCTAGAGCAGGAGAGCTGGAAAAGGGGTGGGAGGTCGCAGTAGAAGGGGTTGACCACGTTAGGGCCACAGAAGTCAAGCACAGACACAGCCACTGTGTGAGTCAGAGCATTGATGAAGGAGATGGTGCAGCAGATGCCCACCAGGGCACCCTGGACTTCACGGCTCATGCGGGTGCTGTAGGTGAGGGGCTGGAAGATGGCCAGGTAGCGGTCATAGGCCATGGCTGTCAGGAGGTGACAGTCCACACCAGCCAGGAGGTGGAAGAAGAAGAGCTGTGAAATGCAGGCAGCGTTGGGAACTCTGCACTGATGGGCCAAGAGACATGCCAGCATTGGAGGAACCATGACGGTGATGCACCCAACGTCCAGCACTGACACGTTCCCCAGGAAGAAGTACATGGGGGTGTGGAGCTTGGGCTCCACCAAGATGGCTGCCAGGATGCTGAGGTTGCCCCCGACTGTGAGCAGGTAGGCAAAGAGGAAGACGGCAAAAAGGATGGGCTGCAGTCGTATGTTCTCTGTTAGGCCAAGAAGGATGAACTCAGTGACCATTGTCCTGTTGCCCAAGGCACCTGGCTCCATAGACTATGGTGGAGAGCTGTAGTGGGAGGAGACCTGGACCTGCCAAAGTGGGAGAGACACATAGTGGCCACTTAACCTGTGACCACTGGATGGTAAGTAAGATGGCGTAGGCACCTGCCAGTCAGATGGTGATGGACACCAGCCTAGAGCTTGAATGGACTCCGGGAGGCCCCTGTGAGGCAGACATTAACCCTCTCATTGCTGGTTGGCACTGAGACCCTGGGAATCCCAGGGAAGGGGCTGGGGCACAGGGAACTACTCTGGGAACCCAGGCAGTAGCTATTTATGAAAATGGTCCAGAAGTGTCTCAGTATTTTAACAACTATTAAGGCCATATCAGTGTATAATGACTGAGTAGCAGCTCTGACTAGCTCAACAGATAAACAAGTGTATAATAAGGTTCAAGAAAGCACAATATGGGAAAGTAGCTATATACATAAGGGTAGGAGGATGAGATCTTACAAAATCAAAAAGTATTAGGAAAGAGAGTGAGCAAAGAGGAGCAAGGCACCAACCAAAGCACAGAAATATACACGCTAAAAATGGAAGAGATGAAAGTGATTTAAGAGAGTACTCACATTTTTAAGGTGTGAGTATTTAATACTGAGTATTGTGCTAAGCACTTCATATTAATTTTCTCATTTAATTCTCACAAAGCCCTATGGGGTAACTACTATTATCTCTATGTAACCAGGGCACTGAGGTTTGGAAAGGTTATTTAAGGTTTATTATTATTTAAGGGTAGCCTAAGGTTGTAAAGCTCTTGACAGAGCTCGGTCTCAAACCTGGGACTGTCTGACTCCCCAAGCCCACACCTTAACAGTATATTGCCTCTTAAAGAACTTGGATGACATTTGCAACACAGATGGACTTAGAAGGTATTATGCTAAGTGAAGTAAGCCAAACAGAGAAAGACAAATATTGTATGATTTCAGTTATATGTGGAAACAAACACATAAACAAACAAAACAGAAGTAGACTTGTAAACACAAAGAATGGACTGGTGGTTGCCATAGAGAAGGGAGGGGTTGGGTGAGATAGGTGAAGGGGATAAAGAGGTACAAAATTCCAATTATGAAATAAATTAGTCATGGGGACAGAAGTGCAACATAGGGAATATAGTCAATAATAGTGTAATATCTTTGTATGTTGACAGATGATAACTACATTTATTGTGATGAGCATTTAGTAATGTATATAATTGTTGGATCAGTGTGTTGTATATCTGAAACCAATATAATATTGTACATCAACTATATTTCAATAAAAAACAATCCAGAAACAAACAAACAGAAAGAACTTGGACATGTGTTGTTACCGAGACTTTATAAATGACACTAGGTGTGACGAAGAATGGTATTCCTAAGACTTTAGGTCTTAGCATCATTACAGCTATTCAAGGAAGTCAAGTTTCATTCAACAATTTCATTCAAGAATGCATCCAGTCTATTTGTTGAATATAGTAGGATTCTGGATATATTTTTGATGGTAGAACTAACAGCCTGGGCATAAGGTGTGAGAGAAAGAGAAGGTGCAGAGGTGTTTCTAGGTTATGTTTTCTATCCAAACCCCATGCTCGGGCAAACCTCAGCTCTCCCAAGGGCTACGCAGATACAGAGCAGAGTGCAAGCCTGCTTCGCCCTAAACAGGAGATACACGTCTCTTGGAGGCTGCCCCTCCGGAAGGCTGGAAGGAGAGCAGGTAAGGTTTCTCCATCAAAGGCAGCTTTCCTAGCCAGGGTCTGTTTAAGCGACAACATAGGAGGAAAGGTTCCCTCACCTTCAAGGAGGTCACCTAGCTGGGCAGGAAGACTTGTGAATGTGCAATTCTCAGAGAGGTTGACAGGCTGAATCCACCCGAATTCGGAATGACCTGTGAAGAAGAGAGCGTTCGGCTGAATGGGTGGGAGGAGACAGTGAACCAGGAGAAAGCTCTCTGGGCTACAGGCAACAGAGGTCCCGAGCGGAAGCCATCCTGGTCTAAGGAAGGAGACAAGACACAAAGGTAACATGAGTTTAGATTTCATTCATGTCAGCAGTTAAGACAAGTTAACAAACTTCCTTAAGAAAGAGAGCTTGCTTCCGACAGGGGAATTTCTGCATTTACTAAAATACAAGATAGAGAAAAAAATAACATATTCTCTGCCACATTGAAAAAGCATAGGAAACAGACCTCTGAGAATAGTAGGGTTCTTCCCCATCCCTGTTCACTTCCCTCTGAGATTGGTGAGGATTTTCTTTAGGGTCTGGGAGCATTTTGTTTGCGGTCAAGGAGGCCTTCTGGGCAGAGATCAGCAACCCAGTGAATGGTGCTGGGTGCCGGCACCCAAGGGTTTATCTCAATCCCCCTTCCCTTCATTCTATAGAAAGCAGACAGGCAATAATCCCTCCCTACAGCTCATCCCTTCCTGTTTCATGACTGAACAAGATACATTTCTTCTTTTATGAGTGTGTCCCATGCATGCAACCCCTCCCTGAGAGCTGGGGAGGCCCGGCAAAATGTAGCATTTGAGGTTAGCCTAGGAGTAATGAGAGTTTCCTGGAGGTGGGGAGTTAGTGACAGCCAGTGACATGTAACACTTGTTAAGCACTCTCTATGCAAGTTATTTTATGTATCACCTCATTCAATCTGTACAAAAGCCTGTAAGGTTGGTAATAATAGTAACTAGGACCTGATTAGATTTTATGCGTCAAGCATGGTTCTAAGTATTTTATGTGTATTACCTCATTTACTCGCAAACAATAGTTGGATGCTATTTTAATCCCTGTTTTACAGAGAGGAAACTGAGGCACTCAGAGGTAGGTAACTTGTCAAGGTTATGTAGCTAATTGGGGGAAGTGCTGGGATTTAACCCTTGGACATCTGGAGTCAGTCCATGCTCTTAAATACTTCACTCTGAGAGTGAATGGCTGATTTGTAAAGCTACATAGTGGTGGAGCTAGGATTTAAGCCAGGAACTCTGATCAATGGGAGTGGTGGGACTCATCCGGGTACCCCAACACCAGCAACCTCTGGGACATGCAATTTGTTGATTAGGTTAGTTGCTTTGGTGAGAAGGCAGAGGGTCTTTGTAGGAAGCCCTTGTCACCTTAGGAATGTCCTCACTGATGGACTTTCCTAGTTTAACATAAGCCCAGTCTGGGTTTGAAATCATGGCAGTGGCATATTATCCATCTACCTGTCTACAATGCCACGCAGCACAGAGGCAAGAGTTCATTCTTGCTCTGAGCAGCAGCTACCTCTCTCCATCCTCGATGCACCTTCCACTTTCCACTTCCTCAACCACCTCCCACACTGTCTGCCCAAACAGGGTTCAGGTTCTCTGGTCCAACTTGCCCTATTACATAGTTCTGTCTCTCCACAAAGCCATGCACAGGCCATAGTCTCTTTCTCTCTCTTCCCTCCCTCTTCCTCCCTCCTTCTCTCTTTCTCCCAATCCTCTAGTGTATAAGGATGACAAGTCAGCACAGTGGAAAGAGGTGTGGAATTGGAGTCCAGATGCATGTGTTATTTGTATTATACATAAATTTCTACTATTAACTAGCTTTGGAATCTTGGAGACAGGAAAAAAGAAAGAAAGAAGAGGAAAGGAAGGAAGGGAGGGAGGAAAGAAGAAAGGAAAAGAGAAAAAATAGGAAGCTAATGTTTACTTGAATATAAACTTTTTGTCAGGTATGTCACTCCATCTAACTCCATTGTATGGTACTACATTATGTGTTAGATTTCAACTTTACAAAAATTCTTGAAGAGAATAATTTTACAAATGAGAAAAGGAAGGCTTAAAAAAGTTAACTTGTTGAAATTCACATATGTAAGAGTTTTTTCTAAATGGAGAACTTGTTCTTTTTCTGCCAACCCCTGCTATCTCCCAAGGCCCTAAGCCATCATCCATCTATCTCTATCTTTATCTATCTACCCACCCATCAGCTATTCCTTTTCCCTTCTGTAATATGAGAGGCTATGTTGCATCGTATCTAGGTTTACTTAGAGGGATAAGAGCCTGTAAATATAGATCCCTCTGCCTGGATTGACCTAAATAGCCTCCCTGTCTCTCCCCAGACTCTTCATTCCCCCCTCTTTACCCCAATCACTTACCCTCTGATCCTCCTCTGTTTTCTAGTTCTGTCCCTCAATCTTCCCGTTGCCCAGAGTGGAGAACCTCACCATTCTACTTCAGTACCACTCCCTGAATCCCTCGTTCTTCTGTCATCAAGGAAAAGCTACATGAAGATCATGAATGATCTTTACCCGCCCTTACGATATGGGGGCTGGCGAGTCCTCCCTTTCTGCGAGCACTTGCTAGTTTGCGGGGGCAGTGATTTGTAGAGAGGGGAGTGAGTGCTAAGGCGACCCAAGGTGGCCTGTCTCCAAAAGGTTTATAAAGGAGTGAGGCAAAGCTGAGGGAGTCCGCCCCAGCGCTCTCTCCCTTTGGGAGCTACGAGCACCCTAAACAGAACTCTCTCAGGGATTGACAAGAAGCTGGAAGCAGACAAACAACCTCAGTTCTCAAGGGTTTCTCTCAGCTGCCTAATTTTTTGGACTCTATAGTCCAAAGAAATGGTAGGTCAATATAGAACAACCCTTTGTTCTTTCATATAAAATTTAGAATCAGCTTGCCAATTTCTATGAAACACATGCCAAGATCTGTGGATCAATTTGGGAAGGACTGACATATTACCAATGTTGAGTTTTGTTTGATCCATGAACATGACATATCTTTTAGGTCTTTCTATATTTCTCTCAGCAATGTTTTGACATCATTTCAGGCTTCTAAGTTCTCCAAGATAGAAGGAAAGGTGTGTAGACACCATATTATAGATAAAAATAAGGTCCTGGGACTTAGCTGACTTGCTAAGGCCATCACATAGGTCCATGGTGGAGCTCAGTCTGGGCGCTAGCTAGGCTGATTCTGGTACTTTTTCCTCTCACTTACTTTTCATGTTGAGTTTTTTTTTAAGTATAACTTTAAAAGTTTGGGTTAACAAGTTATAATTTTACTTGTAAAGTTTGATGAGTTTTGATAGAAGTATACAGTCATGTATCTATCACCTCCATCAATATATAGACTACTTCAACCACTCCAAAAGGTTCCATTTTGCCCCTTTGCAGGCAATCACCTCTCCACACCATAGCCCATGGCAACCTCTGATCTGGTTTCTGGTCCTATGGTTTTGCCATTTTCAGAGTGTCATAGATGGAATCATACAATCTGTAGACATTTTATAATTGGCTTCATTCAGTTAGCATGATCCTTTTGAGAATCACGCATGTGGTTTGTACCAGCAGTCCAGCCCTGTTTTCACTGAGCAATATTCCATTATATGAATGCATTGCAATTTTCATACTAGCCTTCAAGAGAGAAATTTATGCCTCTGACAACAATGTTAACTGAAATCTTAAATGAAAATAGCAATTATATGTTGGTAACTAACATTGTGACACCTGGGTTCTTTGAGGGTAGAGGCTGAGTTTTTCTCTCCCCATTGTCCAGTATAGTGCTGGACATTTAATAGTACTTCAATAAGCCCTTGTTGGGTAAATGAATAAATGAAAAAAATTTTATATACATTTATTAATTTAAACCTCACATGAACATTGCAAGATAGGGCTGGTTTTCATTGTTTGAAGGTTCCATAGGTAAGAGATTCTTAAATCTCTGGGCTTCATAACTCTGTCATGGTAACCCATACATTTTACTATAGTTTTCTGTGCATTGTAAGTTCCCTGAGGGCAAGTGTTAAACCAGTACAGCAAGTTTTAACAATTCATTGTTAACAATTGAATCAATTAATAACAAAGTAATTTGTTAGCAAAAGAAATGACTGGGACATAAAAAATTAGTAGAACTCAGTACTTAATTATTATATTCTACTGTATTTCTTTCAGTAAATACTTCAATAAGTACTTTTCCTAATCAATCCCTATATCAATAAACAGGAAATCAATCATTTCTGGTATAAGCACTTCACTTGTCACATTTCTTTGTATCTCAGCCCATCAGCTATCTCTTTTTTGGAGGCATCTTAACCCTCCTCCTTTTTGTTGGTGTTTGAGTACCAGCATATAAACACTCAGCTCCTCTTGTCTTCAAACAAAACCCAAACAAGGTCTAAATCTCCCTTAGTCTTCTGTTTCTCCATTGCCTACCTTAGTACTTCCATTTATCCAGTTACAGCTGAACTTCTCCCAAGAGTTCACTTCCTTTCCTGACTTCTCACTCACTCAGTAATCCCGCTGCACTGACCTCCCACCACTGTCAGAGGGCCCCAAAAGAGGTCACACTCTGCCTAGAATGACCTCCTCCCTAGTCAACCTGGCAAATGTCCAGGCATCTTTTTAACACATGGCTCTATCTCCATCTCTTCTAGGATGCCTTTTCTCAATACCTTCATTCTCCTGACAGAAAAGCCTTATACTGTGCATGAAGCCGTCCAGTACCCACCACCTGTAACCCTGTGTGTGTTTTTGTAACTTGGCCTTTTTGGCCCCCTCTAACATCAAGAAATCCCCTTGAGGCCAGAGCTATGTTTTACATTCCTGTCCATCTCAATATTATTTTATGTGCTCAATGAAGGCTTTTTGAATCAATTAATAATATAAGTTTCTTAAGTCAATAACTTCATTGAGTCATGCTTTTATGGAAATGCCAGGTCCAGCTTAGTATCAGGTCCCATTTAGTGACAAGTCTATACCTCTTATTTCTCCCTAGATAATGCCTAACTATTGAGACCATCTTCCCAAAAGCAAGACAATGATTCATCCCATTAGCATTTCTTGAGTCCATTTTATGTGCTGGTGGAAGTTACTTGTATTGTAAGTTTATGGTTCAGACAGAACCAGAAAACTCAAGCAAACAAACCTACATTACCAATAAAAACAGTTTTAAATAGTGTCAAATGTCCCAAAGAACAGAACACCAACTGTCTACATCAAGGATGATGAACTCAAATGCCTGCAAGGGCCAGGCAGATGATACAGTAGGTGAGAGACTTCAGCAAACTGGCAAATACTTGCTCTCTCTGAAGAAGGCCATGGAAACACCTGTAGATACTTGCTGCCAATGAGAATGTGGGTCTGCTGTTGGCAGGCTTCATGTTATAAGAATATCTGGAAACCATGGGAAATATGATTATTCTATTTTTAAATATTGTAAACTTCAATTCTGTGCTCTGGATATAACTAAGGGACTTTCTAGGCATGATGCCAAAACCAGATACTAAAACCTTATAGGTGAAAAGATTGAGCAATTTGACCATGAATACATTTAAACCTTCTGTAGGAAGAGAACATCATATTTGCAATATTTACAAGCCAAAGAAGTGATATCATTAAGTTACATGCTCTTCCAGGTTTATAAGAAAAAGATCTTAGAAATACACACATTAAACTTTACTAGTGATGAACTAATTTAGAATTAAAGAAGCACTGAGTTATAACATTTGGCCTATCATTTTAGCAAAGAGAAGTGGTTGGTGTCAATTTGTTGAAACTTTTCTGAATGGCAGTTTGACATTATGTTTTCAAGTGCTTTGAAAAAGTTCATATCCTTTGACCTGGGAATTCTACTCATGGGAATTTATCATTAGCAAATACTGCACAGATGAATGTACAAGGATGCTCGCTGCAGCATTCCATATAATGAGATTACTCGAACCAACACAGATTCACTTACAGGTTGTTGTTAAATTTACTTTGTTCCATCCATTCAAAAGAATGCTGCAACCATAAAAAAAGATGAGAAAGATCTATATTTAATGTCAAAGAAAAATGTCCACCTACATTATTAAGTGAAAAAAGCAGATTACGAGAACTTTAGGTATATTTTTGTGAACATATATTAAGTAGGACAATTTTTGAAACTGTTATATGCTTAATGTCTGTAGGATTATCTCTAAATGGCAAACTTATGGGAAATTCTGATTTTATTCTTTTTTGAACTTTCTAATATTTTATGAAACATGCATTTTTATTGCACTATGGAAAAAGCTGTTTCAAGTAATAAGCTGAATAAATGGAGTGTCTTCTTACAGCAATGCAGAGGGAGAGGGCTGGTTTTAGGTTTACATCAGAGATGGCAAAGATCTCCATTCATTCAGCAATGCTTCCAAATGAACCAGATTCCTTTCTCAACTAACCTTATTATACATATTTTTGTTTTGCTTGTCCAATAATGAAAATGCTCTACCTTGTCACTATGATTTTTCTAAACAGTACCTATTCTTTCAGACTTGAATTTTAAAATTTGTTTTCGTTTGTTGGTTTATTTGTTAAAAGTGGTTTTCACCAATTCCTTCACTTCTACTAGCTGCCCTGGAACAAACTATAAATTGGGTCAAAGGAACAAAAACTTCTCAAGTCATATTTTCACTTTATTTAAATAGTTCTTCCATAACACTGACCTTCCTTTTCTTTTGCATTCCCTTTGTTGCCCATCTCCCCACCACACCTTACAGATATCCTTCCTCCTTGAAATGATTTATTATCACTCTTGAGGAGGCAGTACTTAAAAATGGAGCTTGCCTAGGTTCAGATCCCCATCTCTGATGTTCATTAGCTATGTGACTTTGGGCAAGTTACTTAACCTCTCTGAGGTTTATCTTGCTCAGTTTTAATCTATAAATCTGTATCTACCTCATAGGGTTGTTACGAGGATTAAATCAGTTGTTAACAGATGTCAGTACTTAGAACAGTGGCCATCGTGGGGTTATCACAATGTAAGTGAGTTTTCATTTTTATTGTACTTTCCTTCCTAAGCCAGTCTCTGACTCCATTTGATACTCACGTTCTGTTCGCACAAATCACAATACCTCCTGGAAGCAGTAAGGGAGCCGGGACATTCGTGAAGGCCGGGGGAAGGGATCTCACTCGGGGGCTCGCCTGCCTGTGAGCACCCGCTGCAGGGCGCCCTGCACGTCAGGGTTCCGGAGGCTGTAGATGAGCGGGTTCAGCATGGGGCTGAGGATGGTGTTGAGGATGCCAATCCCCTTGTCCTTGTCTGAGGCTGGCACTGAGCCCAGGCGCATGTAGCTGAAGACGCCTGTCCCGTAGAAGATGCCCACCACCGTGAGGTGGGAGCCGCACGTGGAGAAGGCTTTCTTCCTGCCCCCGGCGGAGCGGATTCGCAGGACCGCAGTTGCCACATGTGTATAGGACACAGAGATGAGGACCAAGGGAGCCACACCCATGAAGCCTGCTGCTACGAAGAGCAACTTCTCATTGAGTTGGGTGCTGGAGCAGGAGAGCTGGAAGAGCTGGGGCAGGTCACAGTAGAAGTGATTGATCACATTGGGACCACAGAATTTCAGAGTAGATAAGGCAACTGTTTGGGTCAGTGCATTGGTGAAGGAAAAGACACCTGACATGACCGCCAGGGATTGCTGGATGCCCCGGCTCATGCGGGTGCTGTAGGTGAGGGGCTGGCAGATGGCCAGGTAGCGGTCATAGGCCATGGCTGTCAGCAGGAAGCAGTCCACGCCAGCCAGCAGGTGGAAGAAGAAGAGCTGCGTGAGGCAGGCCTTATAAGGAATGCTTCTGTTCTTGGACACAAGATGCCTCAGCATGGCAGGGACAGTGACAGTGATGCACCCGACATCCAGCAAGGACAAATTCCCCAGGAAAAAGTACATGGGGGTGTGGAGCTTGGGTTCAGCGAGGATGGCAGCCAGGAGGCTGAGGTTGCCACCAACAGTAGCTACATAAGCGAAAAGGAAGATGGTGAAGAGGATGGGCTGGAGAGCCAGAGTCTCTGTTAAGCCCAGCAGGACGAACTCAGTGACAACTGAACCATTTCCTGAGGCTCCCAGACCCATGGCCCTTTTCCACCAGCAGTAGGATTGGGCAAAGCTAGAAAGTGCTGGCGGCAGTAACAGAAGAATGAGATCTTGATAGTAAGCACCACGTGTAGCGATGCCCAGGGCTGGGATGCAAGGACACAGAAAATTTAACAGGAAGTTAAAGATTGAGACACAGTAGGAAAAGTCTTGATAAATCTGACACTTAATGGGTAAGAACAGTGGCACTGGACAGACTCAAACTGAGAGAGATGAACTGACATAAAAAGGGGAGCAAATGTAATGTTTGAAAATTAAAGGGCAAGATTATTTTCCTGTGACCAAAGTTTCAGGAAGAAAACTCCAAGCCTGCAGATGGTTGGCTTGGCCAGAATTTGGGTACCCAGAGGATGAGAGGGAGGCTTCAGAGGATGGGGGAGGGGAAGACATGCTCCCCCAACCTGTGTTACCACATTCTCCACATACACATGTCATCACATTCGGTGGCAGTAGCACAATGCCTGCCATTGCCCAGATCATTGAGATATTAATTTGTGAAGCCATGAGACTTAGACTGGGCTTTTCAAAAAAAAAAAAGTGTAATGAAATGAAATGGAAACAGCAAAACTAAATGAGAAGATATCATTCAGGACATCTCCAGTACCAGAGCTGGTGACAACCAGCCTTCTAATTTCCTAAATAAAAAAGATTATGCTGTATTTCTCCATATACAGTCTGAGAAATTTGGGCTTCAAAGTATTAACCTTTCACTGAATAAGAAAAATGTCGAAAGAGTTTTTGGACAGGGTGAGAGCTTCCAGGCATAAGCTCCCAGATGGGGTAGGCAGATACCAAGTTGCGCTGCTTCACCGGTTCCCAGTTGAACTCTCTCCTACTAGATAAACAAATGCCCAGACTCTTCAGATACCCTCCCTGCCTTTCCTTTTGCCTCCAATTCTACCATCACTTATTTTCGTGCTGTTCGGTCTCCTTGCTCTAACTGCACATCATCTAACCCCCATACCATCACAGACCTGAACCCCAGATAAGGTCGAAGCAGGTGACAGTGCAGTGACCTCCACACACATATGATCAGTTAGATAATCCTTTCCCCAGCAGGCCCACTAATAAAATGCACAGTGATCTGCCTCAACCTCTGGCCGAGGGATGGATATTTAAGTCACTCACATGGAGTCTACCCTGAATAGGAAAAGGTTGGAGTTGGAGCTCCCCAAAGGGCAAAAGGCATGAGCAGAGGAAGACGTTTCCTGATGACTGATGTTGAGAACCATGTCCTCAAGTCCACAGTGTGGCAACTGCCATCTAATGGTCTGGCCCCTTCTGCATGGACCTGCTGTTCTGACTGAGGCATGGCAGGGCCGTGGGGCAAGTATCATGATGAACTTTTCCTGCCTATGATGAAAAATGCTGAGATACAAACAGTATAGTAAGAACAGGAGGGACCCCATCTTAAGGCTAAGATTCCATTTTAAAAAGCAGAGAGTTGAGAAGTAAGATTCCTAACATATTTTCTGGTAATCAGATAATAACCCACCCAATCTTAAGGCAGGGCAGGCAGTCTTAACTGATCTGTCCCCACTGCTTGTGGGAAACCACTATCTTGGAGAAGAACAGAATCAATAAATCCCTTGGGTTAAGTTTATCTTACAGAATTACTTAGAGGACTGACTGTGAATGAGGACATGGTGTCCTTCTGTAGAAAGAGACATCCTGAGAGCACAAGTCAAGCCTATGCCCAACAACGGCCCCCTCTGCCCCTTCTTGAAAGCCTGAAAAAGACAGAAACCCCAACTTTCAGCACGCTCCTCTCTGATGAAGCCAGCACTTTCCTTTAAGTGCGTACCTTTAAATAAAACTTTCTCACTGCTCAACTTACTGCATTTTATCTTTTTACTATTCCATTCTATTTCCAAGTCTCCATTTTACCCCTGATAAGTAGGAAGGGGCTGCTGAGAGCTTGAATTTGGGCCTGCGGGTTGCAGTCACCTAGGTGACCCGGAGGGAATTGCAGCTGCAGGGGCCTGCCTGAAAATCTCCCTTTTTTGGGACGTTTTCAGAATATAATCCCACTCCATCCTGTGCCCCGTGGCTTCCTGAATCCTGGGGTGGCAGGGGCTGGTCCCCACGCTGTGCAGATCCAAGCAGACACAGGACACCAGGTGACCCTGGCTTTACAAGCTGGCAAGGGACTCTGCCCTAGGCTGAGGACTTTCCCTCTTTCCCTCTGCACTTTCTTGTTCTCTGCTGTCTGCAAGGCAGCTGCCATTCCCTGCTGCTCTCGCTTTAATGAATTCCTTCCTTACCTACACTTATCTGACCTACTGGAGAATTCTTTCTTGGTCAGAGTCAAGAACCCTCCCCCGTCCAGGTTGAGGTTTCACCTGGTGCACAGGGAGAGGCCTCCCCAGATGCAGCTGTCCAGCAACATGACCATCACCTCAAACTCAATCTCTCCACATCCGAACTGACCTTCTTCTTTCTTAGTCTTCTCTTGACTTAAATACTTTGGTAACAGCCTAGGACCCACTCCCACTTACTGAAGCTGGACACCTTAGTCATCACGGATTCCTTCTTGCACTAACCTGTCACATATAAGCATTCAAGTCCCACTTAATACTTTGCGGGGAAGGGAGAAGCCGTTCCAGCACCCAGGAGGTGAGCTTCACTTGTATGGAAATCAAGCTGTAAGGTGACAGCGAGGGGTGCTGGGATGGCTCTCACCCAGTCAAGGGAATGGGCACATCGTGGGCAACAAGGAGAGCAGGTCGTGCCAGCCCAGAGGCCCCCACAGAGGAGAGAGGTTTTTATAAAGAACAGAGAGACAAAGAGCCAGACAACTCAGCTGACATCATTTTCACTTTGGGATTTTTTTTCTCCTCCCCATTTTTACCACTGGGGGCCTCAGAAATTAGCACCTTCCAGGGGGAACCAAAGCCAGATAAACACCTGCCTTTGCCACAGACATAATGATCTCTAGAACCTTTAAAATGTTTTGCACTTCTTCAAGATGTTTCATAGATATGGGAAAGTTCATTCATTAATTTAACAAAAATTTTTTGAGTACCTAATATGAACCTACTCTCTTCTCAGCATTTTATGGAGTCAAAATTATTCTCAAAAAGTCTTAAGGTGCAATAAAGGTAACACAAAGTGAGGGATGGGGTTGGGACTTTGGGTTTCTGGTTTCATCTGGTCTGTCATCTTGGGAAGGGGAGTGCGGTAGTGACTTGTAACTTCTTGGCCTTGCCTGCAGCATGTGGCCCTGGTGGGGACAGAGCCTGGGACAGAACTCGCACCTACATTGTCCCTGGGCCACATCTCCTCCATCATCTCACAAGATCACATCTCCCATCACAGCTCTCTTTAGCCATCCTCATACTCAGCTTCTCTTCTTGCCTTTTCTCTGCTTCCACAGTATAATCCAGACCCAGTAGTATCCTGATTCTAAATGTTTTCCAGCCTCAGGGCCCCCAACACCATAAAGGAAGATAAAGGTTTAGAATATCTTCTAGACCAGGGCAACGCTCCTTTTGCTAACTCATGAAGGTGGCTTTAGGCATCAAGTATAACCTCTACCAATCAATTCGCTGTTAAGAAAGCTTTCCCATTGGCTCTTGTTAGCAAGTTTGGGAGATGCTCCTTGCAGATCAGTTGAGAAGCTTCATAGTGGCTCAAGGCTGTCATAGTCTAAGGAGGAGTTGGCAGGGAATTAGGATGAGTTGAGATCTCTGTTGACAGCTGTCCACGGAAGATAAACTCTAGGTTACAGAGCCCAAAGGGAGCACCACCACCTCCTCTTGACATGACTAAGGCTGTGTTCTCTGCCTGGGAAGTCTTATCTCACACCTGGTTAATCCAGGGCCCTCCATCCTTGAAGACTCATCACAGGTCTTCACTCTTCATGAAATAGTAAACTGCTTGTGAGCCCCTGGACTGGGTGTTCTTCCTCTATTCTCCCATAGCAATCTGGAGGCAATGCATGCCTCCTCAATTTTTATCTCCATCCCACATACTAAAAGGGTGATCTTGTTGAGGAGAAAGAAATTTCCTCCACCCCTTAGGGTTCTTCTAGCTGGTCTAAGAATCAAGTTGCATAAGACAGATTAACAGGAGGTATAGATGCTAAAGACAGTCAGGGAGAATAAGGGGTATGTGTCATCCTGAGCCAGTGAGAAGGTGGTAGGGGTCTGAGACGTCAAAGAAAAATGCACATAATTCATGGGAATATGAAGAGTAAATATTTGGTAAACAAAATACTTGATAGGCCCAGAAATAATGGGACACAGAGAGAAATTTTAATGACCAGGCTTTGTCATACTCCTTCCTATCTATCTTGCCTAGTTAACATTATTAGCTATCTATGGTGATAGCTCTCCTCCAGGAGCAGTTCCTTCATCTAAGTTCTTTCCACACAGTTGTGTGTGTGTGTGTAGGGGGAGGTCAAAGTACCTTCCTGAGTCTTTTGGGCCTTATGGTTTTCAGCTCAAAATAAGTCACGTGCCCAAGTGACACATCTTAGGACAGCCTGTCCTTGCCCTACCTGTGTGTTGGATATTTCTACATGGACACCCCATAGGACCCTCAAGCTTAACATATACAAAATAGAATACATCATAAAGAAATTGAAGAAGACACAAATAGATGGAAATCTATCCCATGATCATGGATAGGAAGAATTAATATTGTCAAAATGACCAACCTGCCCAAAGCAATTTATAGATTCAGTACAATCCCTACCAAAATACAAAGGACATTATTCAATGAACTAGAGCAAATAATCCTAAAATTTATATGGAACCAAAAAAGACCCTGAAAAGCCAGAGCAATATAGAGAAAGAAGAACAAAACTGGGAGCATCAAGCTCCCTGACTTCAAGCTGTACTACAAAGCTATAGTAATCAAAACAGTATGGTACTGGCACAAGAACAGACCGACAGACCAGTGGAACAGAATAGAGAGCCCAGAAATAAACCCATGTATATATGGTCAATTAATATATGACAAAGAAGCCATGAATATGTAAGGCAGAAAAGACAGTCTCTTCAACAAGTGGTATTGGAAAAACTGGACAGCTACATGCAAGACAATGAAACTGTATTACTAACTCCATACACAAAAGTAAACTCAAAATAGAGTAAAGACCTATATATAAGACATGAAACTGTAAAACTCTTAGAAGAAAACACAGGCAAAAATTCATGAACATAAGCATGAATAATTTTTTTCTGGCTATCTCTCCCCAAGCAAGGAAACAAAAGCAAAAATGACCAAGTGGGACTACATCAAACTAAAAAGCTTCTGTACAGCAAAGGACACCATGAACAAAACAAAAAGGCAACCTACAGTGTGGGAGAATGTATTCACAAATGATATATCTGATAAGGGGTTAGCATCCAAAATATATAAAGAACTTATATGATTCAACACCACAAAACCAAATAACCCAATTAAAAAATGGGCAGAGGACTTGAGTAGATATTTTTCCAGTGAAGAACATACAGATGGCCAACGGGCACATAAAAAGATGTTTCACATTCCTAATCATCAGGGAAATGCAAATAAAAATGACAATGAGATATCACTTCACACCAGTTAAAATGGCCACAATCCAAAAGACAAGAAACAACAAGTGTTAACAAGGATGTGGAGAAAAGGGAACCCTCCTACACTGTTGGTGGGAATGTAAATTCGTGCGGCCACTGTTGGAAAGCAGTACGGAGGTTCCTCAAAAAACAAAAAATAGAACTACCATTTGACCCAGGAATTCCACTCCTAGGAATTTACCCTAAGAATGCAGCAGCCCAGTTTGAAAAAGACATATGCACCCCTATGTTTATCGCAGCACTATTTACAAGAGCCAAGAAATGGAAGCAACCTAAGTGTCCAGCAGTAGATGAATGGATAAAGAAGATGTGGGACATATACACAATGGAGTATTATTCAGCCATAAGAAGAAAACAAATCCTACCATTTGCAACAACATGGATGGAGCTAGAGGGTATTATGCTCAGTGAAATAAGCCAAGCCGAAAAAGACAAGTATCAGATGATTTCACTCATCTGTGGAGAATAAGAACAAAGAAAAAAACTGAAGGAACAAAACAGCAGCAGACTCACAGAACCCAAGAACGGACTAATAGTTACCAAAGGGAAAGGGACTGGGGAAGATGGGTGGGAAGGGAGGGATAAGGGGGAAAAAAGGGCATTATGATTAGCAGACATAATGTGGGGGGCGGGGGGCGGGGAGGGCTGTACAACACAGAGAAGACAAGTAGTGATTCTGTAGCATCTTACTACTTTGATGGACAGTGACTGTAATGGGGTATGTGATGGGGATTTGATGATGGAGGGAGTCTAGTAACCACAATGGTGCTCATGTAATTGTAGATTAATGATACCTAAATAAATAAATAATAAATAAATAAAAACTAAAACTAGAAATACCATTTGACCCAGTGTGGAGGGCCGGAATAAGATCTCTTCCAGAAGTGATATCACCGATCATGAGATCACTGGATGTGAGATCAGCTGGAAGTGACAGCACCAGAAGTGACATCATTGTGGGCGGCTCACAGGAAGTGAGCCTGTGCATATAAACTGTGCTGTGAAAGAAATCTGCGTCACTTGTCCACCATCAGTGGTCAGTGAATCCCTGTCATCCCAACTTTGGTTTCTGTGTCTTTCTTGCTGTCTCTATGTTCTTCTGAATCTCCTCATCCACTCCTCTCAGGTTCAGCTAGTTTACAGAGCTGGCCTCCACGACCCAGTAATTCCACTTCTAGGAATTTACCCAAATAAAACAAAATCTCATATTTAAAAAGATATATCCACCTTTATGTCTATTGCTGCATTATTTACAATAGCCAATATACGGAAGCAACCAGTGTCCATCAATAGATGAATGGATAAAGATGTCATACATATGCACAATGGAATATTATTCAGCCATAAAAAAGAAATCCTGCCATTTGCAACAACATGGATGGACCTACAGGGTATTATACTAAGTGAAATAAGCCAGGAGGAGAAAGACAAATACCATATAATTTCACTCATTTGAAGAATATCAAAACAAAACAAAAATGAATAAAAAAGCAATAGACTCATAGACAGAGAAATGAGTAGTGCTTACCACAGGGGAAAGGTTGGGATGGGTGAGTGAAATAGATAAGGGGACTAAGAGGCACAAAATCCCAATCATAATATAAATTAGTCATGGGAATGAAAATACAGCCTAGAGAATATAGTCAATAGTTCTGTAAGATCCATGTTGACAAATAGTAACTACACTAGCTGGGGTGAGGATTTAATAATGTATATAACTGTCAAATCATTATGTTGTATATACGTGAAACCAATCTAATAATTATATATCAACTATACTTCAATAAAAAAATCAAAGACAAACAAAAAGTACATCACATTTGCCCCGTGCATGCACACACACACACACACACACACACACACACACAACCACATGGCTTATTGTGGAAAGGTTACAAGCAGAGAAGTAGCACACAATGATCCGCTGATTTGACCCTATCCCATGTGGATGGAGGTTAAGGGTGAATGGACATCACTAGACTGGCAAGCTTTCCAGTAAGGGGCACTCCATCCCCCACAAACACTATATATGTTTACAGGCGCTGGAAGTGGGAGTAGAAACATCTAGGCAACCACCTGACAGCCGGTGTCTCTCGGATGCGGAAATAAGCTTGTTAAACGGGGTACTTCCAGTGACGCTCAGCCTGGGTTATCAGCCATCCTTCCTTTGAGCTGCTGAACCAACTTCTTGCCAAGCTACAGAAAGGGAGGAGGAAATGAGGATCCAGATCGCCTCATCTTCCAAACCAGAGTCTCCTTCTCACATTGCTTAGAGGAGATGGAAATATGCCATTCATTTATTTAGTAACTATTAATTGGTGAAAGTGCTTGTCAAGAAGTGACCAAGACAGACATGGTCCCTGCCCACATGGAGCTTACTACCTCATGAAGAAAGCAGGCCTTAACAATAGTTACCCTAATCTCTGTGCAAAGGCAGGTACACACTCACAAACACATGCGCCACACAAACACTGTTGTTTTTACACAAAGGCATGATGCTGAATAAAATTTATTTTCAGTGTTTAAAACTACATTTGTACTTGAGCTTCATGTAATGTATCAGTCTTTAAAATTTTGTAATGACTTTCTAAGAGTCTATCACTCGCTTTTCCCAAAATTTATTTAACTACTGGATCCTTTGCAGTTTTTCACTATTGTGAATAATAATGCAAAAGTCTCCACATCTCTGATTTTTGTCCTATGTCCTGAGTAGTTTTTACCCCCAATTTGTGTAAAGACCTTGTGTCATCCATTGATATTCTACATCCCATATTTTACACTAATATCATCCACTGATATTCTACATCCATTGATATTCTAGATTCTCAAGGCTGGATTCCTTGTTAGCTCATGACAAAAGTAGTAATTACTTAATTACCTACATTTTGTATAATTATAATTACTTACATTTTACATTTGTATAGATGTATTATATTTTGACAGGGAAACGCGTATTCTTCAGATCCCCCACCTATATTCTTCATATTCTTTGCCTACACCCTTGTTTTCTTTTTCTTTTTCTAAGGCACATTTACTATCCACTCAGTGCTTGACTCCTTTTTTTAAATTGAAATACAGTTAATATGCAATACTATGTTGTATTCTTGAAACCTACATCATTGTTTTGAGAGGAGTTTTAACTGGCTTCAAGGCCTAATGACCTGCTTATTAACAGAGGTATTTTAATTCAGTTAACTATGAAGGAAAAAAAAAAGATTCATTATGTAAACATGGGGCAGGTCAAAGCCCTCATGTAATAAAGATCAGCTAGCGGGAAGGAAGCAGATTTGCTTCAGTTTTTAGACTATTTAATTTACATCGGGATTTAGGAGGATGAGGATGTTGATAATCTTTGTGTAAATTAGATCATATTTACTTAACAAATGGTAGTGATACAGATCTTAGTAAACAGGCTGACCTTGCTGCAACGCCTGGACATCAGCTCACGCGAGAGCTGAAAAAAGTCTACAATGTCTCTGTGTCTTATCATGTTTTATTTGATTAATAATACTTTGACCGCTAGTATTATTTTTAATGGGTTTCATAAATAAAACACTAACATAATAATACTGCGTATGTAATGGTGTTCTCAGCTTGAGAATGAAAGTTACTTTGCCTTAGAATTGGAACACCTGGGGCAGTGATGGGAGGGTCCCGCTGAGGTTAGCTTGCATGAGGGATGGTAGCGCCTCCTAGCGGCGGGCAGAGAGAGCGGATGTGCCCAGTCCCAAGGGCAGTGGGTAGAGTATCAAAGGGAGGCTCATCTTCTGGCGTCATCCTCCCACCTCCTGACTCACACGGGGTCCAAGGAAGAAAGAGTTTCAATGAGGAGGTAGTGAATACAAAGTTTTCTTGATTATCCCCTTATTGGCAGGGAAGTTACTTAAAATTTCCCCTCATGCATACAGCTCTTCCACATTTAGAACAGATCCTTAGAAGTGGCTTCAAAGGTTATGAAGATTGATATATTTGACAGCAAGGTGTTTGGCCAGGTCCTCTATTTAGGGATAGACTTTCTGCCAAACATTTTATTATAAATACTTCCAAACACATAGCAAAGTTCAAATAGTTATACAGTGAACACCCATGTGCCCATCATCTGGATTTTGCCATTATAATTTTTGCTGTACTTATTTTGTCTCATATCTATTCATTAATTAATCCCTCTGTCCATCTATCACTCCACCTCACTCTGATGCATTTCAAACTATAGACGTCAGTACAACGCCCTCTACATACTTCAGCATGCATATCATTAAACTTGTTTACAGCTCTTTTTATGCAAGAAAGACACAAAGACTATATAATATATGATATTCTCAAAAAGACAAAACTGTGGTGATGGTGAAGACATCAGTGTTTCTAGAGGCTGGAGTGGGCAAATGGGACTGACTACAATGGACATGAAGGAACTTCCTTGAGTGATACAAATATTCTGTATCTTGGTGGGGTGAGGTATACAATTGTAGCTATCAGTCAAAACTCATAAAACTACACACCTAGAAATGGTGAATTTTACTCTATAAGTTATACCTAAACACACCTGACTTTAAAAGAAGAAGAATAAAGCGATAAAGCAGATATCACCTGCTACCTAGTTTATGAAATAAAACATTCCATTGTCTTTAAAGAACCCTGTATGTCCTTCCTTAATCCTATTCCTCTATCTCCTTGCTCAGGCAATACTATTCTGAAAGAAAAAAGTTTAAAATCCTTTTAATATATATATATGATTTTATAAATGGTATATTATTAAGGTTTGCATATATTTGGTCCTTATGTAAAGGGTATCATTCAACAGTTATTCTTCCCTGACTTTATTTCACTCAATATTATATTTATGTGATTCTTCTACATTAGTGGCTACAACTGTTGCTCATTTATTTTTCATGGCTTATAGCTTTTCACAGTATGAATATACCACAACAACTTATGATGTCTTTTCTGTTTGAAGGTACTTTGCTTCTGTGAGCCCTCTTGTACACATCTGATACACACATGCAAGAAATTCTCTATGGTCATATACCAAATTATGGTCTTACCAGCAGTGTATACACCCTGTGTGGTCAGAGATACTGTTCTCATTTCACAGAACAGGAAACCGAAGCCCAGAAGAGTTCAGCAGCTGGTCCTGAGTCATACCATTAATAAATAAAAATGGAAAAGTGAGTCTGACTCTATACCATATCCAAGCTTTTCATATGGTACCAGGTGCCCTTGCAAAGTATGAGGAGCTAGGGATCCCACAGCTAAGGAAATGCAAGGTCTCTCTTATGGTGGGTAGCCGCCATTTGAACAGGGAGTAGGACATGAGCGAGGGCTAGATGACCTCTCTATAGTCTCTGCTCATTAATCTCATCATCAGACCCTCAACTCCTAAGGGCCTGGTTTAGAAAATAAGAGTAGGGGGTGACACCCTTGGGGACCCCATAGTCCCTCCTAACACAACTCAGTTCTTCTACTACTATTTCCAGAATCATTATGGGACCCCCAATATGCAATCCTAGTGGCCTCCACTGACAAGGTCCTGAGGCGGAAGGCATTGTGTTCCTAAGGACCCATTAGAAAACTGACTTTGAAGAAGTCTTCTTCCCTTTGCCCCATTCCTTGTGCCTCCTCTAAGCCCAGGCCAAGGCAAGCCTGAGAGTTGGCTGTCCTCTGCTCAGAGCTCTTCTTTGGGCTAGGTATCTTGGAGAACAAAACATTCAGACTGGACTCTGGTCAAGACCCAGCTCCTCAGCCCCCATGGGTTACTCCTATGGGTGACTTTGGGAAGATGAATACACTCTCTGGACCTCACTGCCCTTGAATGATAAATGGGATTAATAACCACTTAGTGACCCTGCCATGGGACTAATAGGAGAGGTAGAGTAATGGAGTGGGATGTGAGGCCTTTTTGAGAAAATCAAAAGCATCACAAAGTTGTGAAGCATCATTGCTGGGTTCATTAAAGGCATAGGTTGTTTAGCGGTCTGTGGCTCCCCAAACCCCCAACCCTTCCTAGGGGACTAATTTTTGCGGTCCCCAGGGGATGCCACTGGAGTGGATAGAGCCCCACGGCAGAGATGATCTCATCTCTCTCTGTTTTCTTATATATGGCCCCTTCTTTGGTTTCTGGGGCTAGGGTCCACTCAGCACCACACCCTCTTCACTTTTCTTCACCAGAACCCTCTCTGGCATCTGTATTGTAACAAGTAAGTGTCTTCTAGGGGCCCCTTCTGCTCCCTAATAATGGAGAAAGCACTTGGGTTGTTACTAAGCAAACATCTTATTTCACAGAAGATTCAGTAAGGAAAGAGAGTCTTGCTTGGGGTAACATATTAAGTGAGGGAGAAAGTCAGAACGCTCCTATGCCAGGACACTTTGCCAGAGCCTGTCATTCTTGGTTGAAGCATGCTTCCTATTTTAATTGGAGCATGATGGCATTTATCAAACCTGAACCCACTCCTCAAGAAGCCTCCTTGGAATAGACCCCTACAACAGAGGGCCTGATTGAGTCTTCATTATCAGATGCATAAAGGGTTTAGTTGGAATGTCAGAGCAGGCAGCCATGAACACTCAGCACGTGCAGTCTGGGGCTCCTTCTGGACACCCTAGAATGGTCATCTAGAAGGACCTCTTCAGTTAAGATCACCACAGTGATCTTCTCTAAGATGAACTTCTTAAGATGAATAGACCAGTGGTCATCCTAGAATCTTGGTGGTGATAAGTAAGCTTCACCTCTGCAGAGTGAGGTTATGTGGTATCTCTATGGGGTGTACTTCTTACCTAGCCTTATTTATTCATTGGGTCTACCCCTCCTAATTACCAAATTCTTTTGGGCTGTTGTCAAGGAAAGACATCTGTCAGTGAATGGATTGTTTTAACTACTGGTGTAACTGTTCCCAATATTCCATCTAGATAAAGGCAGAGATTTCAGCAGTACTTCTCTGCCTTATACTTAAATATACATCTTCTTCAAATCATATTATTTCATTGCCTTGAATAAATTTCAGCTCATCCAGAGAACCTTTCCCAACTCCTATAACACAATCTGATGCCCCCTTTCACTAAAAATGTGTTGATCTTATTTATGGTCTTAGTTGTCAAGTTCGTTCAACTTATTTATTTCAGAAATATTGAGCACCTACTCAATATTGAGTATGCAAAGTGTGATGATTGGCACTGAGAATGCAAACCAAATTAGGCATAAATCTGTCCCGAATATAGTGGGTAGAAGAATAGTGAAGAACTCTGTAGAAAAATGACCATGTCAGAGGCTGTCAGACAGAAGTGCCCAGACACACACAGATAAAGTGCTGCAGGAGTACAGTGGGGAGGGGTTTGAGTTGGGGAAAGATCAAGAAAATTTTACAGAGAACAGTTCAGCTGAGTCTTAAAAGGTTTGAGTTCTTGTAATTACTGAGAGAACATTCCAGATAAACAGTTTGAGCAAAGATAGGGAGGTAGGAGGTAAAAGTGTGTGAAATCTTTTAACTTGAGTTAAAGTGGATTCGAGAGGGCAATTGGGAAGTAGTTTAATTATTCTTTATGTAATATGAGCAGGAAGCTGTTCTACTCGTATCAATGTCGATTCACAGTGTTTATTAGATGAGTTTAAGTCTATAATTAGACCCAGAGGGCGACACAGCAGGAATCATGGATTTGAGTTTTTAAGAGACCTTAGGAGACACTGCATCAAATTTCTCACCCACATGGAATCCTTCACGAAGCATCCCCTAGAACTGACAACCTCCACAGTATGGGGACCTAATTTGGATTCTGGCATTAAGGCTTCCACCAACTATTTCCACATGTCTATAGCTGCTGCTCTGCCTTACTTGCATATACAAAATGAGCCTGTATAGAGAAGGGATGTCTGCAGGGTCTCAAGGGCTCAGTTACCAGCTGAGAGAACAGGGGATGGAAGAAGAAAGCCAGAGGCTATCGGGGGGTGGGGTGGGGGGTTCCAGGGACAGGGGTTCTTCAGACAGGGCAAGCAAACATTCATGAAAAGGACTTTGCAAGATATCCTAAACTCCTGTAATTTTTCTATATTTGTCACTGCTTTTTTTAATGTGCTATCTATAATTATCAGAAAAACTCCTAGCACGAGAAGGACCCAGGTTCTTATTTTGAGAGAACAGTAAGAGAGGGTGATGATTTATGATGGCTGAGGGGAGGCCGTGCAGAGCCTTGTAGCCTGCCACCAGCCAGAGGAAGACCGTGAGATACAACATTGAAGAGGCCTGAAAAGAAGGCTGGTTTCCTTTGGGCCAAATGGGAAATCTTTGAGAAAAATGGAAAGCAGAGGGCTGGGAGGCAGACTGCTGATGCCCAAGAAGCACCTTCTGGGACCTGCACTCATGAGAGGCCTGAGGTTCTGTTACATTCGGTGGCAGATACAGAAAACCTGAAACAGACATATCAGAGGAAAGACACTCATGGGACAGAGAAAGAGGAGAGCCCAAGAGTGAACTTGTGGCTGGTGGAAAGCAGAACAAGGTGAAGCACATGCCGATCGCAATAGTGACCTATCCAAGGCACCTGCTGGTTCCTGAGCTGCTTATGACAGGTGCATGAGCGCAAGAGCGTGAGGTTCGCAAGGCACAACCACATGGGCTAGGGAATAGGTTTCTCAGTCAGAAGGATGTGTCATCTCTCAATAAGTATCAGGAAGTACCCCTTGGGGACTTGCTTGGAAGTAGCCATCTTGGGCTGGACAGACCAGTGGATAAATTTCTGGAATCCTCATACAAATCCTTTCTCTGATCACCTCATCGTTATTTGAGGTTAGCAAGCATACAGTGGCCTGGCCCAGCATCAGGTACTTTTCTTAAAAATAGAAAAACAGACATTTTATAAGTATATTCAGTATTCACTCCAATCCAAACAATTCCAACCTCAAAATGCTCCACCACAGTCTCCTTATTAGCAAAATGCTACAGTAGATACTCTCCAAGATGCTAGCCAACTTGGTCTTTTTTTTGACTCAATGACACTATGTGTACAGGATATACATGCACTGAAAAGGCCACAGATGTGGGTAGGCATTAGAGTCAAAATATCTAACAAGTACCAGATTGCTAGTTTGTCCTAATGGATTTCAGAGGAATATCACCCTAGCTGTGCGCTTCTCACATGACTCAGAGTCTATATTACTGATGAGAATCTGACATTGTGTCTTGGATTTAAAGCATTTCTCAATATTTAGGGACTTACCTTTATCATTCCTGTATTATGATCAATATAATTGCAGAAATAATAGATTTTAATTATTATTATCTATGATGTTTTAACCGTCTTAAAAAATGTATTCCCAGGCACCAATCATATTACCAGGTTACTATATTTAAAAAGATCCATCAAAAGACAGAAAAAGTCAAATGATTTAGCTTAATAAGTAGAAGATAAACATAGTCTTAAAACATCCATCTTCTGCTAAAGCATGCACACAAAGAATAAAGCAGGCCATACATTTCCACTGATGGAGACATAAATTAATTTGGGCAGAAACTGGTAAGCAAGTTGGTTGTTTTGTTACAAGTAGCTCTTCATTTAAAGAACACTCTAACTCCACAGGGAAAATCTGTTCCCATCCCGGGGCAAATTATCTTTGAAACCGAAATCAGTCAAAGGGAGTCTGATTTAATCTTATACAATAAGATTTCATCTTATAACTTGGACTTTAAGTGTTTTAGCTGATTCTTATTGGCATATAATAAAGTGGGAGAAACCCGTCTATTGCCTACAAGCAGTCATCCACTTGTGCTCTCCCGTGTCTCTTGCGACCCAGCTACAGGAAAAAGGGACCCCACCCAACCTCTCCTGTCCAGATATGCCCTCACTGGCCCTTGTAATTACCTACTGATATGGAGATGGGTTAGTTCTCTCCATCCCTTGGAAACACCTATTGATATGGAGATGCACTAAAGCCAGGAGAGAGATGCTGGAAATACTGCAATTTTCCCACAAGCACAATGGAGCAAATTTTATTTTATTACTTCATAGAACAGTGAGGCAAACTGGGATGCAGTGTTGCATCCTAAACCTTTATTTAATCTGCTAGGTAGCCACACCTTGAACCTGCTGGAAACATGATAAGAGAGGAGAAGCCTTTTAGCTACTATTGCTAGCCTTTATAAATATCTCTGTGACCTGGAGGAAACAGAGCATTAAAATGTATATTTACCATTAGAAAACTAATTTGATTCATTGTAGATCATTTGAAGAGTGGGCAAAAAGGAATTAAAAATCTCCCATATTCCTACCAATCAATGGAACTGCATGATGTTTATTTGGGGGTCATTTTTCTAGGTACCTATCTGTGTGAATCAGGTATAATACAATATAAAGCAGTAAGTCTGATTTAATCTTATACAATAAGATTTCATCTTATAACTTGGACTTTAAGTGTTTTAGCTGATTCTTATTGGCATATAAGGAAACTTAGATGTGTATAATTATTTATCTGATTTGCTAATAATTCTAAGAGTTTCCTAGGTTTTTTTTCCTCTTTGAGGTTTTCTATTTTGACAACTTTATTGTCTCCAATGTACTATTTTCTTTATTTCTATTATTTAAGCATTTTATTTCTCTTTGCCCACAGCTTTTAGAATGATGGGAAAAAGTTGAGAGAACAAACGCCATTCCTTTCCTTACTCCTGATTTTAATAGAAATATCGCTACTACGTCACCATTTATGAATGATACAGATTTGCAGTGGATATGCCCTGTCACATAAAGTGGTGTCTTTCCATTTCAAGTAACAACTAGTCCTTATTTTTCTTTTCTTTTTCCTCTCCATCAGGAATGCATGTTGACAGTTATGAATTGCCTTTTAGAAAATTTTCCTCTTTTTAAGCCAACTAATATGCTACTGCATAGTAGTAGATTTACCAACATTAAATCATTCTCTCCTAAAAATCTCTATTACATAGTGGTGGATTTCATTTATTGTATGTAGGAATTTTGCATATGTATTATGAAATGAGGATATGGTAGAAAACTCATTTTTTTGCCATCATTATTATATTTTAGTCTCAGGATTTGCTAGCTTAAAAAATGAATTAGAAGGCTTTCATTTTTTGTAAACCAAGGAAAATTTATATTACATCATAATTATATTTACATTGATCATTTAAAGTAGTCTGTATAAGAAGTATGTGAGCCTGGGTCTACACATGGGAGTACATTATTGACTATTTTTTCCGTTTTTAAAAAAACTATAGCTGGATTACTTGGTTTGGGTACTGTTCTTGAATTGGTTGTTCAAATTTAGCAGCAGAAAGTATTCCAAGATTATCTGAATTATTTTTGTTCTATAGTTATAGTGTCTTTTCAGTCATTAATTTTGTATATTTTTACATTTTTCTTGCTTAGGTATTTACCACATATTAATTCTTTGTAATAATATGGACTTATGCTTTCTATGCAATAAAAAGGGCTTATGATCAAATTCTTCTGTTTTACCATCTGTTCACTTTTACTTTTAGCATTATTTTTTTCCCAAGTTTCCTCATACAGGATGTTGGTAGAATGACCTCATTCCTAGATTCTAGGGAACGAAGGAAGAAAGATAACTTTCACAAGGAGAGGAGGAGTCTAAGGTAGTTGTAGCTTCAGGCAACTCCCCTGGAAACTGAGGTAAAGACAGAGAGAGGGTTAATGAGCCAGGTGTGGCCTGAGGAGCAGGAAAATACCCACCAGGACGCTTGGGAATTTACCCTGGGCCTTGGCATTTGAAAGTGAGCCATACATTTTTATTGAATAACTAAACTGGGAACACAGATCTCTTCCACCATCGGATGTTTTCTTTACAGGGACCCATGGATCCAGAATCTAGGGCTAATGGAACAGCCATTTCTGAGTTCATCCTGCTGGGCTTGGTGGAGACACCAGGGCTGCGCCCAGTTGTCTCTGTACTCTTCCTCTTTGCCTACCTGCTCACAGTCGGGGGCAACCTCAGCATCCTGGCAGCTATCTTGGTGGAGCCCAAGCTCCACACCCCCATGTACTTCTTCCTGGGGAACCTGTCAGTGCTGGACGTTGGCTGCATCACTGTCACGGTTCCCTCAATGTTGGGTCGTCTCCTGTCCCACAAGCGGACAGTTCCATACAGAGCCTGCCTCACACAGCTCTTCTTCTTCCATCAGTTGGCTGGGGTGGACTGCTTCCTGTTGACAGCCATGGCCTATGACCGATTCCTGGCCATCTGCCGGCCCCTCACCTACAGCACCCGCATGAGCCAGATGGTCCAGAGGATGTTGGTGGCCGTGTCCTGGGCTTGTGCCTTTGCCAATGCACTGACCCACACCGTAGCCATATCCACACTCAACTTCTGTGGTCCCAGTGTGATCAATCACTTCTACTGTGACCTGCCCCAGCTCTTCCAGCTCTCCTGCTCCAGCACCCAAGTCAATGAGCTGCTGCTTTTTGGTCTGGGTATCCTCATGGCAGGTGCACCTGTGATTCTCATTGTCACCTCCTATATCCACGTGGCAGCTGCAGTCCTGCGAATCCGCTCTGCCGAGGGCAGGAAGAAAGCCTTCTCCACGTGCGGCTCCCACCTCACGGTGGTGGGCATCTTCTACGGGACAGGCGTCTTCAGCTACATGCGCCTGGGCTCAGTGCCAGCCTCAGACAAGGACAAGGGGATTGGCATCCTCAACACCATCCTCAGCCCCATGCTGAACCCGCTCATCTACAGCCTCCGGAACCCTGACGTGCAGGGCGCCCTGCAGCGGGTGCTCACAGGCAGGCGAGCCCTTGCATGAATGTCTCAGGAGAGTGGAATCATACCAAGTGGCTTATATCTCTCCTAGATTGTTGAGCAAGATGGCTTTTGTTAGGAAGGGTGACTTCTTGTTCCCCAATGAAGCTTTACCTGATAATGGGTGTGTAGGTTCTGTAGACCAGAACTCTTGACTAGTTGTCATTCCAGTTGGAGGTAGAATCCAGGTGGCTCCATATCCTGGGAGTCTCATGGTTCTACAGGCAGGACTCTTTGTTTATTTTCTACTGGAGTCCCAAAAAATACACCAGCAAAGATTCTCCCCAAATTGGAATGTGGAAAATCACAGCCTGGTGCCAAGTATTAGCACATCCTCCTGTCAGGCCTCCCCAACCTGCTTTTACACCAGGGCCCAGCAAGGATCCTGACCTAGTGCAATATAATTTGTTCCTTCAGTTTTTTTTCTTTGTTCTTATACTCCACATATGTTTCTTGCAGTATGTTTTGAAGCACTGATTTTCAGTACCTTGACCACATCACAAGATTCTAGGGTATTTAACAGTGGAGAATTCACATTTATTTGGGGATTTCTTTTTTTTCTAAAATGGTAATGTCCATTGATTTAAAATTTTTCATTAGAAATATGTTTATAAAAATGAAAACAAGGTGGAATTTTACCAGTGGCAAATTAAAGTAAAAATTCTCACCCTCTCTGCCCTCACTTTTCACAATTCTACTTTCCAGAAGAAGTCACTGTTAAGAATTCGGTGCTTACCCTAGTAGCTTTCTATACATATATAAACACGTTTGTATAAAATTATATCACTATGAACATGTTTATTTATATGTCATATCAATAGAAGCATGTTATGTCATGTTTTTTCTTTACACATTACATGGTATAGATTTTTTACCTGTCAAATGTCTAAAAGCTTACCTTGTCCATTTTAATGACTGCCCAGTGTTGATTTATGAGCTAACTTTAATTTACTTAATCATATTCCTTTTGATGGCATTTAAATCATTTCTAGATTTACTGCAATTATGATCAATAATGTAAAGAATTCTTTAGACACGTGCTTCTATTAACCTACAAGCATTTCCGTAAGTTCTAATTAGTAAAATTCCCAAGTTGAACAAAATATCTAGATTTTTGATGTATATATTTCTCCCTTATCCTACAAAAATTATGCATTATTTTATTATTCTCATGGTGAGTAGAACTGCTTATTCTTCTAAGCTTTTATAAATATTTATAAAAGTGGCTATTATAAATAAATGCTTCTAATTTTTACACTATAATCATTGAAAATTACCAATTATTATTTTAACATGCATTTCTTTGATGTTGACATGTTAGATGCATTATCAAGTGTTTATTATCCACAATGTGGACCAAACTGTGTCCCATAAAAATTCATATATTCAGGCCCCTAAGCCCTAATGTGACTGTATTTGGAATAAAGCCTGTAGGAATGAGATTACTTAGGAAATCCTAATGAGGCATTTTAGGAAATAATTAAAGTTACATTAGGGTGGGAGCTTAATCCAATAGCACTGTGGCCTTATAAAAGGGAAAGAGACAGAGAACTATTTCCCTCTCCCTGCGATGTGAGGACACGGCGGGAAGGTGGCCGTTTGCAAGGCAGGAAGAGAGCTCCCACTGGAACCTGACCCTGCTGGCACCTTGGTCTCAGACTTCCAGCCACCAGAATCGTGAGAAATAAATTTCTGTTGTTTAAAGCACCCAGTCTATGGTATTTTGTTATGGAGGCCTGAGCTGACTAACGTAATCCATTAGTATTTCTTCACTGGGAATTATTTCTCTCCCAGGTTTATTGAGAAATAACTGAAAAACATAATTGGATATATTAAAGTGTACCACATGACGATTGAGATACACACACATACTGTGGAATGATTACCAGGATCAAGATAATTAACACATCCATCACTTCACATTGCTAACATGTGTGCCTTGTGTGTGCATGTGTGTGTGTGTGTGTGGTGAGAAGGCTTCAGATATACTCTTAGCAAAGTTCAAGTATACAGTACCATTTTATTGACCACAGTCACCATGTTGTGCATTAGATCCTCATAACTTATGCATCTTACAACTCAAAGTTTGTACCCTCTGACCTACATCTCCCCATTTCCCCACCCCCCAGGCCCTGGTAGCCACCATTGTACTCTCTGTTTCTATGAAATAGGATTTTTTTGTGTGTGTGTTCTACACACAAGTGATACCATGCAGAATTTGTCTCTCTCTGGCTTATTCCACATCATAATCCCATCCAAATTGTCCACAAGTGACAGGAGTTCCTTCTTTTTATGTCTAAATACTATTCCTTTGTATGTGTGTATACATATCACATTTTCTTTATCCATTCATCTGTTGAAGGACATTTAGGTTATTTCCATATCTTGCCTATGGTGACTAATGCTGCAGTGAACATAAGAATACAGATACTTCTTTGAGGTAGTGATTTCATTTCCTTCAGATATACACACCAAGGTGGAATTGCTAGAGTGTATGATACTACTGTTTTTAATATTTTGAGGAAACTCTATACTGTTTTCCAGAGTGGGTGCACCAAATTCCATTCCCACCAATAGCGTATAAGAATTCCCCTTTCTCCACATCTTTGCCAATACTTGTTATCTCTAGTCTTTTTGACAATAGCCATTTTAACAGGTGTGAGGCAATATCTCATTGTGGTTTAGATCTGCATTTCCCTGATGATCAGTAATGTTGAGCACCTTTTCATGCACCCGTTGGCCATTTGTGTGTCTTTAGAAAAATGTCTATTCAAATCCCATTTTCAAAACTGGATTATTTGCTTTTTTGTACTGTGTTGTATGAGTTCTTCATATATGTTGGCTATTAACCCTTTATCAGATGTATGTGTTGCAAATATTTCTCCCATTCCATACATTTTAATTTATTGATTGCTTCCTTTGCTGTGCAGATGCTCTTTAGTTTGATGCAGCTCCCTCAGTTGAGGTCAACACCAGCAAAGGCTGTGGCAGTCTTTGGTGGCCAAAACAGTGCTGGCTGGAGCTCCTGGGATCCTAGGGGAGAAGGCTGCTGGCACTGATTCTCCTATTCCCCATTTTACCTGTTGGGGTAAGCATTAGCTGAGGGGATACTTTCTGGCACCAGGTCTGGTGCAGTGGGGCTCAGAGTGGCAGCCGAGCTGGGGCCCTGGTATCAGGTGTACTTGCTGTGGTGGTGGTGCTGGTATCTGAGGTAGACATGTGCCAGTCTCCCATGGAATTGGGTTTCTGGGGCTCACCGCAGTGACTTGAGCTACAAAGAGGACAAGAAATGCAGCAGTATGCAGGCCCAGGAATGATAGGGTACAGCAGCAGCATGGCCCTGCTAATGCCGGGCCAGAGCTCCAACTCAGGACCCAGAGTGCAGGGCCCAGAGCACCAACAGCACAGCCTGGTGATGGCATATCAAAACCCTGGCTCCGGATCCAGGAGTGGGGCACAGGACAATGGCAGCACTCCAGGTGAAGTCAGGTCAAAGCTTCTGCTTAGTACCAGGATGCAGTCACAGAGCTTGGCTTGGTGATGGTGGGTCAAAGCTGTGACTTGGGGCCCAAGGAGCGAGGTATGGAGCAGCAGCAGTTCCCATTCTGCAGATGGCCAAGTGGTGTGGCATTCTCAGAGAGCGGACACAGTAGTGACTGGGGACCCTGGAGGCAGGTCTCACTGTAGAGACAGCTCCAGCCCTGGGGAGGAGACACAGTGACAGGGACTCCCAGCAGCTGTCAGCTCAGTTCTGCATTGATGAGGAATGTGGGGACCCTTGGCAGCAAAGTCTGCAAACATCCACAGTGGGAATAAGTATCTCAGGGATTCTCTTGTTCTCTTTTTCTTTATGAGAAAAAATTCCTCCAAGGAGATCCCTCAGCACCAAGTTGCTCTGGACTAGGGATAGAGTGATGTAGGTAAAATGCTCCCTTCACGTTTCTATGCAGCCATCCTCAGGTTTTGAGCTCCAAAGGGTTTCGGCTGTTACTTCATTGAAGTCCAGAGCTTTGTCAAAGCTATCTTCATCAGTTTGTAGTTGTTTATTTATTGTTTTTGTAATTTGGGAGGGAGATGAACATTAGGTCCTCTATCCTGCCATCTTGCTAATGACATGGCCTCCTAGGAATTGTGCTTTAATGTCCTTTGCCTCTTTTTCCTACCAGATTTTTATTAATTTTTAGGAACTCTTTATGTATTGTGCATATGAACCTTTGGCCATATATTTTCTAAATAATTCCACACAGTCTCCCAATTCACCATTTTTCTTTCATCTTTATTATTTTTTTTGTCTTCTAACAACTGGAAATTTGATATTTTTGTTTTCAAATATATTCTTTTTTCAATAAACTTATGGACAATCCTCTTTAAGTATTACTGTTTCCCCATGATCTCTAAACAACTTCTAGAGCTCCAATTAAATATAGCCTTCAGCTGTCATTATCAGTCTATCCTAAATGTTTCTTACATTCTTCACTATCTTTTTGTTTTTAAATCTCTGTGCTAAATTCTGGATAAGTTCTTCTAGTCCATATTCTTGTCCAGTAATTTTCTCTTCTGCTTTGTCTCCTCTGTACATTAATATTTTAGAGTAATTATATTTTTTATTTATGGATATTCTATTGATTTTTAAAGAAACAATTATCATTATTCCAAGTCACTTTTCATAGCTTTTTTCTACAGATATTTGCAAGTTTTTTGTTTGTTTGTTACTTTAAATAGAGTAAGCGTGTATTTCAATATCTAAAGTCTTTGTCGGTCTGTACTGTTGTCTCTCTTTTCTACTTGTTCTTATTCAAGCTGCTTTATTTCTTTGTGTGCCTGCTGTTATGGGTTGAGTTGTGTCCTCCAAAAAAGATACACTGATGTCCTAACTCCCAGTACTTCAGAATGTGAGCTTATTTGGCAACAGGGTCATTGCAGATGTAATTGGCTATGTTAAGATGAGGTCAAACCATAGTAGTAGGATTCTAGAATAACATGACCAATGTCCTCATAAGAAGACAGCCATGTAAAGGCACAGATACACAGAGAGAAGGCAGAGTGATGAAGAAGACAGAGACTGGAATTACACAGCTGTAAGCCAAGGAGTGCCAAGGAGTGCTGGTAACCCACCAGAAGCTAGGAAGAGGGTAGGAAGATTCTCCTACAGGTTTCAAAAGGAGCATGGCCCTCCCAACACCTTCATTTCAGACTTCTAGCCTCATAACTGTGAGACAATAAATTTCTGTTGTTTAAAGCCACCCAATTTGCAGTACTCTGTTGTGGCAGGCCTAGGAAACTGATATATAACTGGTTTTCTCTGTGCGCTAGTCTGACTATATTGCAGTGAATGTTATTTAGATGACTGCCACCTTTTAAAGATCATTTGCTTCTTTCAAAGATGATTTGTTTCTGCTTCTGGAGACCCAGATTCAGTCCCGGCCTTAGCCTGTTTGGGTCGCTAGAATATCATAGAATGGGTGGGTGGCTTATAAACATCAGAAATTTATTTCTCACAGTTCTGGAGGCTGGAAAGTCACTGGCAGATTCAGTGTCTGGTTAGGCCCCATTTCCTGGCTCATTTCATAAAGAGAAATCTCACTGAGTCTTCACATGGCAAAAGGGGTAAGGGGGCTCTCTGGGGTCCCTTTTATAAGGGCACTAATTCCATTCATGAGGGCTCCACCCTCATGACCTAATCACTTCCTGCAGGCTCCACCTCTTACTACCATCTCTTTGGGGGTTAGAATTTCAACATATGTATTTTGAGGGTATTACACAAACATTCCGTCCATAACAGTGGCATTACCTGTCCAACACAACCTGAAATGGGTTCAAGGCTTAAAGATCTCTGACCACCAAGATAATGCACATCTAGGTAAGAATACAAGCGAAAGCTGGTTTGCACGATCTCTCCATTCTTGTGTTACTATAATATTGGAATAGTAGTTTTCCTCTTTTACCCAAGAATTATTTAGGAAAGTATATTTAATTTCCTTGTGGATTTTATTTTATTGTGGATTATTTATTTATTCATTTATTCTGCTATTATTTGTAATTTTTTATATGTAGTACTTTTATCATTTTATGCTGAGAAAAATTTCACTGAATGATGGAAAGCCTCAGCATTCATATGACAACCTTCCATCAATGATGCAGGCCTAACACTGGAGGGTCAGCTTTCCGAAAGACCGCCAAGTCAAGGCTGTAATTCTCTGCAGTGAGAGTAAGTAGCCGATATAATGGGCGAGCCAGAACGTTATCCTGGAGGGAGCAGCTGGACATCCATCTCAGTGCCCTGGACTGGTCTACTGAGATGCATAGGCTACTATTGATTCCTTAGGCTTAGACCCTGGAACTTGGTCCATGGCATATTTGAAGCAGTATTTATCACAAAGAACAGAAGCTGAAAGTATCTTGTTTGGTGGCAAAGGGTTCATTGGAAGTGGGTAAGAAAGTAAATCACACAGCATAATTGTTGAGATCATGTACCTTGGAATCAGACAAATGCAAGTTTGAACCTCAAGACCTCCAAGTCCGAGCTATGTGGCCTTAGGCAAATGACTGAATCACTCTGAACCTGTTTATTTGTCTGTAAAATGAGAAGAGTAAAGGCATCTACCTCACAGGATTGTTGCGCAGGTTGATTGGGATTTAGTGTGCATAAAGTGCATGGAATATTGTCACATACATAATAAGCACACCATAAATGTTGTCAACTCTTACTGTGTTAGTAACAACCTTGCTGGTCTTCCGCTAAAAATGTATGCATGTTACTTTATTTAATCCTCCTAGCAACCCTAAGAAGGGGATGTTACTCTCATTTGACAGATAAGGAAACAGGTCCAAAGGGGTTCAATAGTTGCTAGTAATGGCAAGAGCAGGTTTACCCTTCTACAAAGTCTAGCAGGCTTCCTAAAGAGAGTACACTGTCCCACAGGCTTGGGTGAGGAATTGATGAGGACATAAGAGTCCAATGGTTATGACAACAACAACACAAAGCCACAACTCCTGTGGGACGCAGCAAAGGCAGTTCTAAGAGGAAAGTATACTGCAATCCAGGCCTATTTAAAGAAGGAAGAACATTCCCAAATGAATAGTCTGAAGACACAATTACTGAAATTGGAAAAAGAAGAACAAATGAGGCCCAAAGTCACCAGAAGGAGGGACATAATAAAGATTAGAGAAGAAATAAATAAAATTGAGAAGAATAAAACAATAGAAAAAAATCAATAAAACCAAGAGCTGGTTATATGAAAAAATAAACAAAATAGATAATCCCCTAGCCAGACTCATTAAGAGAAAAAGGGAATCTACACACATAAACACAATCAGAAATGAGAAAGGAAAAATCACAATGGACCCCACAGAAATACAAAGAATAATAAGAGAATACTATGAGAATCTATATGCTAACAAGCTGGAAAACATAGAAGAAATGGACAACTTCTTAGAAAAATACAACCTTCCAAGACTGACTAAGCAAGAAACAGAAAAACTAAACAGACCAATCACCAGCAACGAAATCGAATTGGTAATCAAAAAACTACCCAAGAACAAACCCCCGGGACTGATGGATTCACCTCTGAATTCTATCAGACATATAGAGAAGAAATAACACCCATTCTCCTTAAAGTTTTCCAAAAAATAGAAGAGGAGGGAATACTTCCAAACTCATTCTATGAAGCCAGCATCACTCTAATACCAAAACCTGGCAAAGACCTCACCAAAAAGAAAATTACAGACCAATATCCCTGATGAACGTAGATGCAAAAATACTCAACAAAATATTAGCAAATCGAATTCAAAAATACATCAAGAGGATCATACACCATGATCAAGTGGGATTCATCCCAGGGATGCAAGGATGGTACAACATTCGAAAACCATCAACATCATCCACCACATCAACAAAAAGAAGAACAAAAAACCACATGATCATCTCCAT
>JAVSCE010002553.1:0-79269 GCA_032199065.1 Smutsia gigantea | reverse complement strand
TTTATCTTTCTGTTTGAATGCCTCCCTTATTTAATCTCCTATGGGTTGGAAAGTGTTTCCTTGTTCACCTTTAAGACCCCTGAAGTAACTACTCAGCATGTTTCTTTGCATTCTGTGTTCTTAATTACAGTTCCATAACCTAAGTCATATGCTTTTCATTTACAGTGGAAATCTGTTTATGTTCTGCACATCCCACAGTCATGACACGGTGGAGTAGCTCAGGAAGAGCACTCCAGCGCAAGGCTATAATTAGGACCGCACCGCTATGCACCTGCTTCCAGCACTCCAGAGAGTGAGGCTTCTGTCTGTAGACATGGCTTTGGGACCACCACCTGGTCCTCTTTACTTTTCTCTCACTCTGTCTCAGTGGATGATTCATCCAAATTTCCCGTATTATCTTCAACTTGCTGTTGAGCTTCCTTTACAGAATTTTTCTTTTAATCTTCTTTGTGATAGTATAAGGAAATTTGAAAAATCATGTATTAACTAGTTAGTTCAGAAAAGTTTCTTTTCTATCATTAGTTTCATTTTTGGACAATTTATAACTCAAAAATGTGTTTCTCAAAAGTGTACCACATTTATTGCTGAATCTCATCAACAGTAAGTAAATTATTTGGGGAGTTGGGGAGGAAGAAGGAGAAATGCCCACTGGGATGAGTCACTCCTCTAGGGCTTCAAAAATCCCTGGAATCCATTCTTCCATTTCATGAAGTAATGTTTTAAAAGGAATTTTACCTGATATTGATCAATAGCCTGTTCTCAAAGTACAAGCTGAAACCAGGACCTGGGTTGAAAATTATGTAAATTTTAAAAGCAAGGGTGACACTTTTGTTGGCTTGTTTCTGTGGCTGTGTATAAAGGGTGCTTTATCCTCCATAAGGTGGGCTGGGCTTGGCTGATGTCCCCATATGTGCGGAACTGAGTAAGCAGGTCTCCGAGACATTGGCTTTCCTTTGGTGAAAGGGAGATGGGAGGATGGGGATGGACATGACAGCCTGGGGTGAGTTCAGTCCTATGCTGGTTTTGGCCTGGAGTGCAGGGAGATGTGGCAGCTCTGTGTTACTGTTTCCAGGCAGGGATGCCTGCTGGGCCTGGAGGGCCTTCAGTGCCACATCTTCCCATTGGGCACTCACTGTCTCCAGTTTTTGCCCTTTACACCAGCTCCTCACGTCTGGGTCCGTGGGAATGGAGCTGTAGTTCTGTGCTGTAGCTGCCTCTTCTTCTACATCCTCCCTCTCTAATGGTGGATCAGGTGAGTGAAGCCCTAGGACCTGGATGTCAGCAGCTACAACTTCTCATCCCCCAGTAGTGCCAGCTCCACCTCTTTTCAGGATCTTGGTCCAGCGGGCCGCTAGGAGTAGTCGGCTGGGCCAGCCCCCATTTTCTCTGCTTGTTCTCAGGCTCCTCCCTGCTCTGATCCCCAGAGCCTTCGGTAGGGCCCTGGGAGGCCCCAGTTCCTCAGACTGATTAGGGAAGATGCATTCTGGAGCCATGCTGCCTACCCCTAAAACCACTGTTACCATCCTAGCAGGGGCCACTCAGGGCCCAAGGCTGAATCTGCACCTTCACCTCAAGGATGATGCACTTGGGGGGAGAAAGATGATGGAGAGATTGGGAAAACTGAAATAATGACCATTTGTTTGTCGTACCTTTTACATAGCATTTTGTTAAATGTGCCTGAATGTGTTAAGGTAACTTGGTTTGCTTATTAAAATACCATGTTTTAATTATAACACTTAATATTTAATACATATATTATTAATTTCTTTCATAAGCATCAGAGCTAAACCATAGTATTAACTTATTTTGTGAGCATCAGAGCCAAACCATACAATTCCATAGTTCTTTGATTAATTTCTACTTCTTTTTACCAGATTCCTTTTGGGCAAGAATTCTTTGTTTATGGTTTATATAAGGAAAAATAAATGCTTCTATCAGTGTTCTTTGAGACCAAGTCAGTGGGATGGAAACATCTCCCATACCCTTTAAAAAAAATCAGTCAGAAAAAAAATCCTGTAAGCAAAGAATCTCTGAATTCTTCCTTCCTTTGTAAGTCAAAATGTCCTCTTGTTCCTAAATGTGAAGCTTTTGTGGCAGTGCCTTTCCCACTCACATAGCATCAGCGCAGCCCTCAAACAGTATCTCATGCAGAACTCCAGTATGTAAACAAGATAAAAATGGAGCTGTTCCCTGGGAGGGGTGTGTGTGTGTAGGGGTGAGGCATGAAAGGCCCAGAACCTCTGCCCTCTTCCTTAACAGTCTCCCTCTCCAGCTCAACCAGTCCCCAACCCCCACCCTGGGTAGCCGGTCAGACATTTCCTCCAAAACCTTAGGGATCTGCAGTGTATATGTTGTATATGTCATACTCTAATGGTTTTGATCATTATACATTATAATCTTTGTATGTTTTTTTAAGAACTCAATTTTGGAAGAAACAATTCTTTAAATGTTTTACAAAAAAATTTTTTTTTGTTTTTTCCTGAGGTTTTGTTAAGGGAGGCAGTATTTCCCTTTAGCCTCAATTTCATAATTAATCTATTTCTTTAAGCAAGATCACAGAGAGATGCTGATAAATATGTTTCTATTATGTTACTTGCAGAGCTCCATTAACTCTGATTCGTCAGAGTAGGGAACTAAGACCCAGAAGGAAGTTGCTCTGGCTCTTAGCCCCATTCCTCGTTGTACCATGCCGCAGCTCACATGGAGAAGCTGTTCTGGTGTCCATAAGACCAGCTGCATGCAGAACTGTAGCACCAACATCCTGAATACAGATTACTTAATTGTTAGGATAAAGTTAAGAAACTGTCCTTAAGGTGGTTTTGCCCTTTTGCCTTTATTTGGCTGTAACTGATTATTCTTATCAAGGAAATTAATATAATCCTCTAATACTAAGATTATAAAGTTTTGAACTATGGAAAATTCTGTTATATTATTACTAGAGAAGGATTAGTTTGGCCATGTAGCTTCAGAAAATTATTTCTTGCTTTGAGAATCTCAACTTAGTGGTTCCTTTTATGTATACTTTTATTATTATGTTGTAAGTTTTTATGTTTTATCATGTTACGTGTTTTTAAAAATCAGCCTTTTAATTGTGAGTAGCCTTCCCAGAACACTGAAATACTTCCGCACATCCTGGCATTGCAAAAAGTCATTATTATTGCATAAACACTTCAAGTTGAGGGTGTGTCATTTCTTTGATGCTCATCAGTTCTTGCTTTTCGGTCCATACGCTATGATTTTTGCCCTGAACCTTCTCTGCACAGATTTCAGTAACCTAACAAGGATTGGTGCATCCTGCTTTAAATACGCAGTATAAAATCAGACTTTCATCTTTTATCATTAGAAAGCGGGAGTGGATAAAGGTCAGCCTTTTAGCTGGCAGGCTGTCTGATTTTTCTGTGAGCATCACATGTTATGAAAGGCTAGTTCTTCTGTCTTTGGGTTTAGGATTCAACAACATAAGCTGTCAGACTAACACTGATTGAAGGTGGACTGTGAGGGGGAAGCACAGCTGTGCAAGGGCTCGCCATTGGCTTCTTATTACAGCATTCTCCCCTGAGACACACTCTGCATGCTCATTCACCTACCTCCGCCTCTCCCTCCCCTCCCTTCCCTGCCCCTTCATTACTGATTCCCTGCGTGAGAGGCAGTCGCGGCGGCGGCAGCTTGTCACGAATCAAGGATTGCAATGAGCTCATCCTTTTCTCCTTGCAGCTTCACAACTGCCCTGGCTTCCTGGCTACTGCTGCTGTCGGCTCACACACACGGGCACACACACACACACACACACGGACACTCTCACACATATGCTCAGCACGCACACACGCACACGCGCGCACACACACACATGCTAGATCCTTCTAAGCAGCCCATACATCAGTACACATGTACCTGAACTCTCCTGCATCACTCTTGGCCATCCTTTTGCCTCTGATCATTTTTGCTGTTCTTTATTTAGATCGGTATTTGATTTCATTTCCTGTCTACTTGGGGGCTCGTGCACAGTGGATAATTTAGCCAAAATGTTTTTCTGGTGGAGACATTAGCTGACAATTCCCAGCACAGACTGGCTCGTGCGTGCTCCTGGGGAGACCCAAGCCTGGCTCCCCTCTCACCGCAGTTGTTAATATTGTGGATCAGAGATCCAGCTTTCTCATTCTGGATACCTACTTACTGCTCATGGAAGAAGGGGTGCCCTGCCCAGCCCCAGCTGCTAAGCTCACACCTCCTGCCAAAAAGTCCCAGGACATGCACGACGAGAGGAGCAAGCTGGTGAATGAGTATGCCTGTCGCGTGCTGGAACTTCTGGGGATGGGGCATCGCCTGTTTGTGCCTCGGCTTCTGGCGGTGAGACTGTTTTTCATTGAACTTCATTTGTAGGGAATGTGCCTCCATCTGTGAAAATTCCTTGTATCCCTGGAAGAGCTTACAATCTCCTGTTTTCATCTCCTCCCCACTCTACCAAGAAGGAAGTGCTGAGTGGCCGCTGCACTAGGGCTCTATCTGAGCCCGGTCCATGCCACTCCTCAATTGACTGGAGGAGATAGGGCTCTTTTCTCAGAGCCCAGGGCCACGTTAGTGCCATTATCCTTGTGGCAGCAAAAAGGGAGAAATAAAGGTGGGGGGGGGGGGTGTTTCTAGCTGGCTAGGCTTAGCAGTGAAGCAGAATACTCAAGTGCTTGATGTAGGCTTTCTGTTATTCATGTCTCCAAAGGGTTAAATTTTACAACAGACACTATTGCTACTTATCTGGACTACTTGTGGTTTGCTTTCTAACCTCTCCATTTGAGCTCGTATTTAATAAGGGTCTTTTTTGTAGGGAATTTTATCTCCTAAAAATCCCTGGGTAGACAGTTGGAAATTTTTCCCCTGGGATGTTTGAACTGTGTAGCTATGGAACGGCTTAAAGCTGTTGGTTCTGTGCTGTAAATCTGGGAAGTCTAGCTTGCTTGCTTTTCGATTTCCTAAGCAAGAGAGAAATCACCCTTCCTCACTTCCTACCAAGGGTTAAAACTAAATACCCACAATCACTGGTGCAGGGTTTCTTTTTAGTGGTTTGAAAACTATACCTAGCAACTGTTCTATAATGTAATTGGTCTGCAGTAGTCCTATACCATTATTTGGTGATCAGACAAGAATAATTTAGCTTTGTCCATCTTATACAATGGAGTTTAATACCATTCTAGACTGTTCCCTCATTATGGTTCTCTCACATTTGAGTCTCTTCAAAAGTACAATATTGACTGAATTTAACTTTTCTTTCACATGTCTCTCTCCAGTACAGTTCATCTCTGTTCATACTTACCTTTACAATTATAATTCAGTCTTCTTGATGTATTTGCATGCAAATATAATCTCTCCTGTGTAATCATAACAGACACATTAGGTAGCCATATACATAAGGCACTTCTCACCCTGAAGACAGTCTGTTTATCATTGCAAGATGAAGTTAGATGCCATAACCAGCATACAGTTATAAGAGGAGAGTGGGATTTTTGAGAAACACAGTTCCTTTGTCATTTAAGGAAGACATAAAAAGAGCTCAATATATATGTTTCAGTGCCCAGGTGAGATCATCAGTAGTGCACACTTGAATTTTGTTTCCCTGAGTCCACATTTTTTTCTTAATAAAGGAGAAAACTGAAGACTCATGATTCTGTTAAAAGGACCTTTTTTAAAAGAGTGAAATAAAATTTTATTTCGGGAGCTTTGACACTAAGCCAAGCTAAAATATATTTCCACAAAGTCTCTGCATCTCTTTGAGGAACCAGTCTGGGTCTAATATATTTTCATGTTCTTAAAGACTCCTTCTTAAGTTTGTGCCTCACGTGCTTCCACCGGTGACTTTCCTTGGCATTTACATTTTCATGGTTTTGAAGGAAAGTGTAAATTGACAACTGAGGATCTCTCTCATACTTAAGCCTGCATCAGGGATAAATTTAAACTTCCTGTAGTTTAAAACAAATTACCCACAGTAAAATCCACAGGGGATTAGGTTCCTAAGCTTCAGATCTTTGTGGGGGTGGTCGCCTAAGCGGACATCTGAGGTGGTACCCCCTCAAGTTGTTTTGGGCTCTAACATTCAGAGTCCAGGTGTGAGCACCACTTGCAGTACAGGTGAAAAATATATGCTAAGTTGTCTATAGGACCATTTGGAGATCTCTGACTTTGTTATATAGTGTTGGACTTTAAAGATTATTGATACAACTAGGGTACTCTACATTTTTGGAAATCACATGCCCTTTGATTAGCAATAAGTCTGTGAACTGAGATCAGCTATCCAATGAGTTATTGCTCAGAGTTTGGCATGTGTACCAGGGGGGAGTACAGTTGTTAAGCCTTGTGTTATTGGACTGGCTAATGATGTGGGATAGATGGCTAATCTGCACAGGGTGGTCCTAAGAGGAATCCGGCCACACACAATACTGCAGTCTTTGCATTACCACTCAAGAGGTAGAACTGAAGTTTAGATTTTTAGTCATGTTTTAAATATGAGTGCACATGGGATAAGTACATACAAATACCTTATTTTGCTTTAAGAATCCAGCAGTTTTTTTCATACATTTAAGAAGTTAATTTTCATAATGAACTGATCAAGTAGATAAAGATTTTCCAAGACAATATTTTAGATTTGGACTTCTAGCCCTATTTATTGTTTCCTGATTCACAGAGGGACCATCAAACTACTAGAACCCCAAGCACAGTTGGAATTTTTGCTCCTTGTCCTTCAAAGGTACACCTACCTAGTAAAGAACAGTTTCCCTTTAATAAATCAGGTACAAGGACTTCATTTAACATAGTACCACAGGCATAAATTCTATGTGCAGACTTACCAAACACCCATTTCTTTAGTGAATTAAAATACCAAAGCAAGAGATACAGGTATCCTAGACACCAGCTAAGTAATGGTTCCCTCTTCTAAAGCTCGTGCTTCCAAATGATTTTAAGACCTCCAAAAATATTCCTCAGCTGAACAGATATCCTGTTAGAATATAGTAAAGGGGAGAAAGAGAACCATGCCTAGGTTTTTTCCAAATAATCCTCTAACATACACCTAGAATTTCTTGCTTATCAGAGACCCTTAAAGAAAGATTTATCATGAGAAGTTTGGAATAGAAGCATCTAGAGCTAACACTCAAATATTAGAACTGTTCTTTTCCACCCCCCTGCCTTTAAAAAAAATCACTTTAAAATGTGATACTCTTGCACTGAATTTTTCAGTGTGAAAAACACACTCAAAGTGGTATCAGCAGTGGCACATAGCCAGAGTACATTCTCTAAGTATGTGAAATTTGCAGAAAGAGGAGAAACTTTTATTCCTGTTCAAAATCTCCCTTTCCCCCCTCAAGATTTTTCCTTTTTGCTGTTACATGGTATGGCAAGTCCTTATCAGATCCCTATATATTAATATCAGCATTGGCTGTAGTTACAATACTGATACCTGGACATGGTGCACAGTGAATCCAAAGGACTGTCATGCTGAGCAGGGCTGATGTATAGAAGGAAATGCCCCAGCTATCCCTTCAGTAGCCATTTGAATTTTGATCAAGTTTCTTATGCTGTCAAATTGCATCCTAGCTTTATTTTTAATTTGGAGGCTTTCTTAAAACATTAATTTTAGGCAGGGAATGGAAGAACAGAGGAGAAAATATGTCTCCTTTTTTATCTCTGGTGTTAAATGCTGCAAGGATTACTCTTTGAAAAGAGATTACAACTTTTAAAGAAAGTTAAAGATCCACATGTAAAAATTGCCATGTATACCTCTGGTGCCTCCTGAAAGATGAAAATCAAATTTTATGTCAAAATCAGCCCTAAATCTACTTTCCAATTTGCCATTTGCTTAATTCATTTTCCTGGGGTGAGTAGGAAGGCTACTTACATTAACATCCTATTTACCTTTTCGCTTTGGATGCCTCTTTCTACCTACTTGAAAGGAACTAGAAGTAGAATTTGTTTCAGTGTTTTTCGTTGTCCAGGTAATCTTTATATATAATTTTGTTCAAATGAAGGAATAAGTAATGTTACCTTGGAAAATACAATTGGTAAACATGTTTCATATCATCACTAAAAAGGATTTGACAGGAAGTTCGGGGAACAAACCAGAGTGTTAGTAGAACCACTAATTTTCTTTTTTTTTAATAATTTTTTAATTAAGGTATCATTGATGTACACTTGATGAAGATTTCACATGAAAAACATTGTGGTTACTGCATTCACACATATTATCAAGACCCCCCATACCCCATTGAAGTCACTGTCCATCAGTGTAGTAAGATGCCACAGAGTCACTACTTGTCTTCTCTGTGCTACACTGTCTTCCCTGTGACCCCCACACACACCATGTGTACCAATCATAATACCCCTCGATCCCCTTCTCCCTCCCTCCCCACCCACTCTCCCCTAAGCCTCCCCTTTGGTAACCACTAGTTCTTTCTTAGAGTCTGTGAGTCTGCTGCTGTTTTGTTCCTTCACTTTTGCTTCATTGTTATACTCCACAAATGAGGGAAATCATTTGATACTTGTCTTTTTCTGCCTGCATTATTTCACTGAGCATAAAACCCTCTAGCTTCATCCATGTTCTTGCAAATGGTAGAATTTCTTTTTCTTCTCATGGCTGAATAGTATTCCACTGGGTATATGTACCACCTCTTCTTTATCCATTCATCCACTGATGGACACTTAGGTTGCTTCCATATCTTGGCTATTGTAAATAGCGCTGCAATAAACATAGGGGTGCAGATGTCTTTTTGAATTTGAGAAGTTGTATTCTTTGGGTAAATTCCTAGGAGTGGAATTCCTGGGTCAAATGGTATTTCTATTTTTAGTTTTCTGAGGAAACTCCATACTGCTTTCCACAATGGTTGAACTGGCTTACATTCCCACCAGCAGTGTAGGAGGTTTCCCCTTTCTTGCATCCTCGCCAACATTTGTTGATCCTAGTCTTTTGGATGTTGGCCATCCTAACTGGTGTGAGGTGATATCTCATTGTGGTTTTAATTTGCATTTCCCTGATGATTAGTGATGTGGAGCATCTTTTCATGTGCCTGTTGGCCATCTGAATTTCTTCTTTGGAGAATTGTCTGTTCATATCCTCTGTCCATTTTTTAATAGGGTTATTTGCCTTTTGGGTGTTGAGGCGTGTGAGTTCTTTATAAATTTTGGGTGTTAACTCCTTATCGGATAAATCATTGATGAATATATTCTCCCAAACTGTAGGATGCCTTTTTGTTCTGCTGATGGTGTCCTTTGCTGTACAGAGAAGCTTTTTAGCATGATGTAGTCCCATTTATTCCTTTTTGCTTTTGTTTCCCTTGCCTGAGAAGAGGCGTTCGGGAAAAAGTTGCTAATGTTTATATTCAAGAGATTTTTGCCTGTTTTCTTCTAAGAATTTTATGGTTTTATGACTTACATTTAGGTCTTTGATCCATTTCGAGTTTACTTTTGTGTATAGGGATAGACAGTAATCCAGTTTCATTCTCTTGCATGTAGCTGTCCAGTTTTGCCAACACCAGTTGTTGAAGAGGCTGTCATTTCCCCATTGTATGTCCATGGCTCCTTTATCATATATTAATTGACTATAAATGCTTCGGTTTATATCTGGCAGAGCCACTAATTTTCAAAAGTTATCACTTATTCTTATTTAAAAGCTGATAGAGCTCTTTCCTTTATTTTACAAAGGAAGAAAACATGCTTTTGCTTATCCAAATTTCCCTAATTCTTGTCTATATTATTTTCTGGCTAACATTACTTAACAAGTAATGTTGGGGAAGTAATTGCATTTTCATTATTTATTTATTTATTTTATTAAAATATTATTAATATACACTCTTATGAAGGTTTCACATGAAAAAACAATGTGATTACTACATTTACCCATATTGTCAAGGCCCCACCCATACCCCAATGCAGCCACTGTCCATCAGTGTAGTAAGATGCCACAGATTCACTATTTGCCTTCTCTGTGCTACACTGTTTTCCCCTTGATCCCCCATACCATGTGTACTAAACATAATACCCCTCAATCCCCCTCTTCCACCCTCCCCACCCACCCTTCCACACTCCTCCACTTTGGTAACCACTAGTTCCTTCTTGGAGTCTCTGAGTCTGCTGCTGTTTTGTTCCTTCAGTTTTGCTTCATTGTTATACTTCACAAATGAGGGAAATCATTTAGCACTTGTCTTTCTCCGTCTGACTTATTTCACTGAGCATAATATCCTCCAGCTTCATCTATGTTGTTGCAAATGGTAGGATTTGTTTCTTTCTTATGGCTGAATCGTATTCCATTGTGTATATGTACCACATCTTTTTTATCCATTCATCTACTGATGGACGTTTAGGTTGCTTCCATATCTTGGCTATTGTACAAATGCACTTCATTATTTTACCCTTCCCTCACGATTGTTCTGAAGGTGATATTGACAAATTCTTAAGAATTTCCCAGTTAAACAACAGCCTTTCCAGTTTCAATCAAGTCTTCTAGCCCAATGAGGTTCTGTGTCGAGAGCACAGGTGGCTAATGATATCCAGAAGTCTGTACAGCCTCTTTTGACTAGTTGGTTTAGTTCTTCAAATGTTAGTCTGCCTTTTTAGGGGTGCATTTTTAAAGCTTGGGTCTTGTCACAAAATCACGTGTTAACTTCAGTGTCAGGGTAGAAGATAAGCATTCATACAATTGTAAACTTAATTATAACCATTAATTAAGTCAGCATCTCCATACCCAGCTCATTAATGATTAGTTTGTATGATTGAAATCATGTTTTAATTTCATAAACAGCACTTATATTTTGGACTAGTATTATTACATAAATTCTTGACTTTTGTGAAGCATATATATTGAACAAAGTAACATGTACGATATGATTTAAACTTTGTTAAATATATGTGATACATGTGTGTAGGGACAGAAAAAAAGGATTATAAGCAATGTGCAAAATGTTAATTATGTTAATTATGTTTATCTCTAGGTGGTGAGACCTGTTAGAACTTTAAAAAATATTTCTCTTTTTGGGGGGCAGTAAATATAAAAAATATATTTAAGTAAGCGATATATTAATATATTGAGTAAGTGATAAAAAATGTATGACCTCCCTATGTAGAATACAAATATGTATACAAATTATGATTTTTTAAATGTATCAAAAAACAACCAATTTTCTGAAAAATTCTTAGTGAGGCACCTAAGTCTTTGCAAAGCAAGGGATATCTATTCCTCAATTGTAGAGGGAAAAACCTCTCAGATACAGTTGTCAGTAATTGGGGAGTTAGCCCCAGAAACTGATAATCTACTTATGGCATACAGAGGCATTTGAAGTGACATTTAATGATAATGGAAGATCTTTAAGAGAAAATTGGAGGAAAAAGCCCATTAGAATAGGACTAAAGGTTGTCTTCTAGAACACTGGCAAGCAAAGTTTTTGTTAATATGTTTTTTGCTTACTGGCTCATTTTTTTCCCCAAAGTGTCTTGTAGCATGTGTTTTTCATTCCCAATGAAATTAGCTTTATTTCAGTCCTTGAGAATAATATAAATTCTTCCAACTCAGACTGACTGCTTTTTTGGAATTAAAAATGTCAGTGACAGCAGGTTACTACTGTTTTTAGCTACTAAAATATCAGTATCTGAGCATCTTTGAGCAACACAGAGACAACTTTCCAAGCTATCATCCCTTATATTTGTTTTGAGGTTCACAAAATGCACTCTTATTTCATATCTTATTTCATTCTCAAATACTTTAGGGTTGAAGATATTCTCATTTTTAAGTAGGAGAATAGTGAAGACTTACCCAACACCATGAGTTAGCCAGACTTCAAATTAGAATGAATTTACTCCAACTTTTGTAACCTTGTTTGAGTACCTTTAATTGCCTTTTAATTTTACTTTTTAGAGGGTGGGTTAGAGGATGGAATAAGATACAATTTCCACACTTTTGTCTGCCTGAGCCTCCCTGCTCCATGACTGTCAGAACTCTCTTTTTGGACCTAAGTGAGTTGGGCAAGCCATATGATCTAGAGCATCATTATTAACACCACAGTGTCTTAAGACAGTCACAGGCTCTGAATTCTGGTTTCCAGAGACTTGGCTTGAGCCCAGGTGGGGAGCTCCTTGCTGTACCTCCCTTGAGACCATAGCCTCCTCCAAATAGCATGTCTGTCTACATGGCCATCCCTGCCTGGCCAGAGGTCAGATGTCACAGGGTGTATTAAAACTCATCTTTAATCCTAACCTCTCTGCTTCTGTATGAACTCGGAGCCTGGAAATTAGGTCTGGGGCATTACTAGAAAATTAGGTAACCATGCTGCTGTCTTTAGACAAGAGACTGCTTCCCACTATTTTGGGGCATCTGTTACCAGGTAACTAGAGGTTAGTTGCACTGGACATAGAAGTGGTGCCCTCAGAGAACTTTTTAGTAGTGAGGAAAGCTGCTCATCCTGTTCCTCTATAAACTCTATAAGCAGCTCATGTTGAATTTTCCCAGTAATTACCAGAGAGTTAGTCATCAGAACCAGTATTACAGATGAAAAAGGAAGAGTAGGAATGCAGTTTGTCTGGTATAACTGGTAGCTAAATGCTTTCCCAATAATCAGCAGTTGAAATTTTAGTTGGAGGAGCCCTCTTTTGGACTGATGTTGTTTCCAGTAACTGCCTTTTCCAACTAAGTTAAGGTGAGTTGATAGCATGCAATCATGCTAAACATTCTCCCCACAACTTACTGCTATCATGTCTAAGTATCTATGAGGGAGGAAATAAATCTGACATATACTGAAGCTTGTTTCTTCACTGCCACTGTTAGCCTAGCTCTACTTCCCGGTTACTAGTTCATGTAACCTGTCCCTTCTAAAGCTGAGCCTACCTGTTCTCCTTTTGAAAATGCCTGGTGTATCAATTGGTATGTGATTTTATTTTACATGTTTCTGTTTAAAGGGGAGGGGAGATGGGGAGAAAAAAAATTATATGTCTATACACAGTGAAAGAGAGATGAAATAGAATTTATTCATTCCTTCAGTACATTTTGAGTCCTTCTATACTCTGAGTATTAGTTTTGACACTGTGGCTACAACAGTGAACAAGAGAGACAAGTCCTCTTTCTTTAGGAGGAAAATAAATGTACAACTAAAAAATGACTTGGTGAAAAATTACTTGACAGGATGTGAGGGAAGAATTTAAATGCTCAGGAAAGGTCTCACTCAGATCTTACGTTTGAGCTAAAATCTAGATCACAAAAAGTTGCCATCCTTATGAAGATCTGGGAGAAGAATATGTCAGGCAGAGGGAAAATCAAGGGCAGTATCCTTCAGTTAGGAATGAACTTGGTATGTAGAAAAACCAGAGAGAAGAGCAGTATGCCTGAAGCCATGGTTCAAGGTGAGGTTGGAGGGGAAGGCGAAGAGCCTTGTGGGCAATAGTAAATATTTTGGGTTTTATTCTGAAGATAGTGTAGTGGGAACCGGAGGCCTTTACACTAAAGAGCAGCATGATCTGAAAGAGTATCATTTGGCAGCTATAAGGAGAGTAGAGAGCAGGCAGCAAGAGCAGATACAGGGAGACCTGTTAAGGGATTCCTGCAGGGGCCTACCTGAGAGATGACAGTAGCTTGGACAGGGAGGTGATGACAAGTCAGGCCTTTTGTTAAAAGGCATCTCTCTTGACTTCTTATTCTCTTCCAGTGCAGTCTTCTTTGGTTAATCAACTTTACATTTGAATGTCAGTAAAGTAATATTTTGAACTGATGTGTAGTTCTGTGATTTCTAGCCACCATTGTTTTTTGTTTGTTTTATTAATAAACTCTTTGTCAATTAAATGTAACTCTTAAAACATCTCATTTCTTTTTGGCTTACTTCTGTGTACCCAGTCTGCCTGAATCTGTAATTTGTACCATGGTGTTTGCCAAAGATTGCTTGTTTATTAAAATATTTATTGTCTTTCTTATTATAAAATCTTTACTGCAGAAAATACAGCAAAATATAAAGAAAATCATATCCCACTGTCCAAAGAAACATTTTATTTTATTCCTTTCCATCTTTTTTCTGTGCATGCATATATTTATATCTGAGTGGTTATTTTTTAAATAAGTACATTTTGCAAACAGTTTTCATAAGAAGTTCAGTAGTTGAGTGGCTTGCTTCATTTACGTCTTCATAACATCCTTTAAGTTGTGGGATCAATTTCATATTTTTATCATTTGAGCTGCTGTTGTCATGAGCTGGAGAGCTGTCTTCCCACTGAGTGTTTATCTCAGAATTCTGGTGTACTTTGGTGCATTGTTTATGTTTTCAGCCAGCTTTCTAGTCTATCCTTAAAATGACAGCAAGCTAAAGTCACATAACAGCCCTAGAGTTCAAATGTTTTCCTTTTTTGTCATTTTTCTTTTCTCAGTGCTCTAACTTGGCTTAGCATTGCCAGGATCCACCATTCTAATCTTCAGATAATGAGAGTTAAATATGTTAGCTTGTTAATTCTTCTGTTGCTTCTAGGATTTATGGTGACTTCCTTCAACTTATGTGAAGAGGTTATAAATCTCTTCCTCCAAGTTTTTGCAGCTCACCTAGATTTTAGCTATAAAAGTACATCCAGGAAAAGAGAAATTGTTCTTTCAATGTATTTGTCCTGAATGCAGCCTGGCATGTCCTAATGATTCTTCATAATTATTTCACAGACCTCAAAGGAAGATCTTCTGCAGGCTGATTTTGAAGGTGCTTTAAAGTTTTTCAGAGTTCAGCTTCCAAAGAGATACAGGGCAGAGGAAAATGCAAGAAGATTGATGGAGCAGGCTTGCAACATTAAGGTAAGACACGTGAATATAAAATAAAGGCAGAACTTGAATGCAGACATGGCAAATTATGTAAAACCCTTTCTCCATATGTTGGATTTGGATTATGTTTAAGGTGATATTATTATTAATTAGTCTTTCCCAGACTTTTTTGTCAGCTGGTATGTGCAGAGTACCTGTCCCTTCTAGTTGGACTTAGAGTGAAAATTGGCAGGTTAAGATTGGAACAATAGAAGGACAAACATTTATCTTATAGGTGTGGCTTTAAGATGGGCTGCTGTAATAGTGGTTTCCATGGCAGCAGACTTAGTAGTTAGCTTTTGCCATCTGTTTTAAGATTATTTAGGACAAAGCAAGAAAAACCTGTTTAGGCAGTGCTTTCCTTTCTCTATGGGACCTGCGATGTCTTGATATGCCCATTCCCATCCCACACCTGCCACATATCTGTGGATACATTGCTTCTGATCATATGTCTGGTAAGACTAAACAAATTTCATAAAATAATCTGAAATAGACATCTCTATCCAGAAAGTGGTATCAACATGAGAGAGCACATTTAAAAAATATTTGGAACCAATTCTTGTACCTCTGGAATTTACTAGGGAATCTTCTTATCTAACTATAACATAAACATAAATTTACTTTCTGAATGAACAGACAAAGATCCCAAGTCTTACGGGCCTTACATTCTTGCAGAGGGAGACAAACCATAAACAATTAGCATATTAAATAAGGGGTATGTTTAATATGTTAGAAAGTGATAAATAGCTATGAAGATAAAAGTAGGGCAAAACAAACAAGATTGGATTGGTGGGGAGAGGGAAAGTTACAGTTATTCTTAGGTAGAGTGGATCTCACTGAGGAGGTGAAGGAGAGGTGTCTAGGGGAAGAGCATTCCAGCAGAGGCAACAGCTCATTCAGGGACTCTGAGGTTGGCTCATGCTTGGTGGGTTTGAGGACAGCAAAATGGCCAATATAGTTGGAATGAAGTGAATGAAAATGAGAGCAATAGGAGACAAAACTTAGAGAGCTCACTAGAAACCAGAAAATGTAAGCCACTGTAAGGATTTAGGCTTTACTTTGAGTGAAGTGGGTAGGTAGCCCTTACGGGGTTTTGAGTGGGAGACTGAGATGATCTGTCTCAGGTTTTAGAGTCTCACAATGCCTGCTGTGTTGAGGGCAGAGTTAGGAAGGGAAGAGCAGAAGTAAGAAGATGAGGCAGGGAAGTTACAGTCATCCTGAAGTGCGATCTGAACCAGGATGATAACGCTGGGGTAGAGATGGAGTGGGGATGGAGGTGGTTAGCACCAACAGGATTTTGTGATATATTAGAGATGGGTGTGAGAAGAAAAGAGGAGTCAGGATGATTCCAAAGATTTTGGATTGAGCAATTAGAAGACAGAGTTGCTGTTGACTTATTAAGCTCATTACTTAAGTTGTAATTTGAATTTTGAAGTGAATTCTAAGTGTTTAAAAGTAGAATTCAAAGCTGAAAGTAAATAACTGAGTAGTAAAACATTATATTGTCTTTCAAATGAACTCTATATCAAAAGAGATTATTTTCCAAAGATATTAAGAAGGGTAGACCTCTGAAGTCTTCATCCTGAATTGCAAACTTTTAAGGCCTTCAGGAATGATTATTTTATGTGGCTGGGCCAAATGACCAAGTGTAAGCCACATTTATCTGTAGTCTTTGAAAATACATTCCAGTGGTCAATGACGGCTTTGACTGAATTTTGTGGGTAGTAAGTTTGAAAGGTAGGTTTCAGCCAGCTGATTGTTCCAGAGCTGTCAGAGAAAAGTACTGTAAACTGGAGCAATGCTGTAGGATTCTATTAAAATAGAACATTCATTTCTAAGAATAAAGGAATAGGGAGTTAAGAGGTACAGATAAGGTGGAAGGTTAAGTATTTACAAAGGAAATCTAGCAGCATGGAAATATTGGGAACACAAATCCCAAGAAAATTATCCTTGAAATTTACAGGGAAAGATTCTTTTCTCAGTATAATTTATGAAGTTCCTTAGAGGATGGAGGTAACAATTGTCAAGCCCCAGACATGGGATCTGAAGGACACAGAAACATAAAATGTTAGAAAGCAAGTTCAAAATGTGATCTGAATGAGCTATTCCTAGAATGTACAAAGGACAAGAACAGATAGATATATTTTTCAAAATAATAATAAAATTATTTTGTTTTATTTTTTGGTTTTAGTTATTTTGGGGTATTTTTTTTTTGCATTATCTAAAGAGTACTCTTTTTCTTAGATATTTAAAACAGTACCCACTGGACACCTTTTTAAAAAAAAACTAAGGTATAATTAACATAACACTAAATTTCAGGCATACAACATCATGATTTCATATTTGTATATATTTCAAAATGATCACCACAATAAGCCCAGTTAACATCCATCACTATATGTACAGCATACGCTAGAGATAATGTGGGTTTAGTTCCCAACTGTCACAATTAAGTGAGTCAAGTGAATATTTTGGTTTCCCAGTGCATATAAAAGTTGTGTTTATACTATACTATAGTCTACTAAGTGTGCAATAGCATTATGCCTAAAAAGACAGTATGCATACCTTAATTAAAAAATACTATATTGCTAAAAAAGGCTAACCATCATATGAGCTTTCAGAGAGTTTTAATCAGGGGTCATAGATCACCATAACAAATATAATAGTAATGAAAAAGTTTGAAATATTGCAAGAATTACCAACTGTGGCACAGAGACACAAATGCTATTGGAAGAATGGCACCAATAGACTTACTCAATGAAGGGTTGCCACAGATCTTGAATTTGTAAAATATGCAATATCTGTGAAGTTCAATAGGGCAAAGTACAGTAAAATGGTGTACTTGTGGTTGCAAATTTTTTCTTGCTCTGAGGGCTTCCAAGGTCCTCTCTCTTAGCTACTTTCAAATATGCAATATAGTATTATTAACTGTAATCACCATACTGTAAATTACATCCCCATGACTTATCCATTTTATAACTAATAATTTATACCCTTTGACCCCCATCAGCCATTTCAGCCCACCCCACTCCAGCTTTGGTAATACCTCCAGCTTTGTTCTTCTTTCTCAAGATTTCTTTGGCTATATAGGGTTTTTGTGGTTCTATATACATTTTAGGATTGTTTGTTCTATTTCTTTGAAAATTGCCATTGAAATTTTGGTAGAGATTGCATTGAATCTGTACAGTGCTGTAGGTAGTATGGAAATTTTGAGAATATTAATTCTTCTCATGAGCATAGACTGTCTTCCCATTTATTTGTATCTTCAGTTTCTTTTATTAATGTCATACTTTTCAGTGTATATATCTTAAGCCTTTTTGGTTAAGTTTATTCCCAGGTATTTTATATATATTCCTTTAGATGCAATTGTAAATGGGATTGTTTTCTTAATTTCTCTCTCTGATAGTTCATTATTAGTGTGTAGAAATACGACAGATTTTTATTTATTGATTTTGTTTCAGGACACCATTTTAACTTATAACATATGATTATGAGGTGAAATTGAGAAGGAAGATATAAGTAGGGCAGTATTTGGAGGCTGTGCTGAGACTAGAACATAGGTCTCCAGTCTAAAGGTTCAAGATTGTTTATAAACTGAGACCTACATTTAAAAATAGCTTTTATATCAAGACCTTGACCATAAATACTTAAACACATATATATCTGAAGAGATACTTATCCTTACAATATATGGTACACTGTGAAATCTTCTCTTCTACTATATTGCAGTCTGTTTTAAATTCATTTTATTTCATTGTATTCATTTTAATTCATTTCTATTCATTTTAAGCTTCTCCTCTTCCCCCAAGAAAATCCTCAAACCGAAAAACTGGTCACAACCCACTCAATCAGTTTCCCAGCGGCTTGCAGTTTTGAAAAAACACTGAAGGCCTATTCCACTGTTCTTACCACTTCCCCTTCCCCGTTCCCATATACTGCAACCTGGGAGGGGCTGTGGAGGATAAGGTGTTACACTGAATGATGGAAGTGGGAGTGTGGTAGGGATGTGAGTCATGCCATGATTACAGCAGTTGTGCTGGCACCTGGGAATTTTAGGAGATGATGGACAGACCAAGGCCGTGTGTTAGAATACTCACAGATAAATGTGGCTGCAGGCATATAATAGGCAAGAAAGTGGAAGTCATAATTTATCTATAACCTGTTTAAAATTAAAGATAGAATTTCTGTCAAAAGTAATACAAAGTGTTTTTGGATTTGAATTATTTTTGAAGTTAGTATTCCTGCATCACTGTATCTTTTTTGAATTTACATGTTCTTGTTGAATTACCCAAGAATATGAATCACTGTCTTTTAAGAAACTAGGTGATCAGTGATTTCAGTGAACTGATTGGTTTTAAAATAGGTGCAATAATTTCAGGTGAAAAATAGCTTTTTAGCTCTGTATGTGGTTTATTTCTGTGAGTAAACCAACTGGATGTATTTATAAGCCAGGTTGGATTGGATAAGTAACTTTATTTATCTAAAACCTGTGCAATATTAAATATCAGGAATATATTTTGTTGTTTATTTTTTCTAATTTAATTAACATTATTTCAAATTATTCTGATATCCCTCTCATTCCTATGGTTTCAGACAGGCTAAAATTAGAGAATATGTTGACCCATCAGACTTGACTTTAAAAAGTCATTTGATCATTTAATATGAGAATATTTTGCATTTTCCCAGGGTGTCAGCTCTTGTCAATTGTCATAATTCAATTGATACCTTATAGTTAAAATTTTTGCTATTGCAGAGCTTCTTAAACTTGAATCTTGGTTTCATGGACTCTAAATCAGTAGAAATTTGAATTTCTTTGTATAAGCATATGAGCCTTTTGTTTCTTCTGATAAGATAATATATAGCTTTCATTGGATTCTTAAAAGGAAGTCAGTGGCTCAAACAAATTAGCCTCTGTACTATGTGACAACCTTAAACTTGTCAAACAAATTGATATTTCTATAGAGCATAATAATTTATTAATGGGAGACCTATATATATGTTCAAGTGCATATATGTATAATCTTTATAATTAAAGAGTAAAACATCTGTAGCATAGGTTAGAGTACGATTATGTACCTTAGGGCTATGGACATGTAAACTTTTCCTGAGAGTTACTCTCCAAAGACTAGTAAGTCTGTTGTGTTTTTTTTAAGTTGATTTTGATTTGGAATAATGTTGCAAAGTCACAGTTATGATGAAACTCATTAGTAGCAAAGTTCGTCACAATATTCTATTGGTAGATCCTCATAAAAGAATGTTTTAAATTATAATTCAGCCTATTTCATTTGTATTTTATTAGTAAAATAATTTGAACAAAATTAAAACTGCAAAATCTGACTTCAACTAAAACAGATTTAGGAAAGAAAGGTCATTTATTGAGTGCCTGTTGCGTGCGAGGAACTATGAAGAGGACTTCTTAGAGGAAGTGAGTTACAGTGAGACCTGAAGGATTAGCAGGGGTTAGAGGCAGCGGGGAGCATGTTCCATGCAGAGAATATGCAGAGGTAAGAAAGCAAGGAGTTATCTAAGACCTAAACATAGTTCGTGACTGCAGAATAGGGAAGGAGGGGATTAGATGGAGAGAAGACTAGAGGGTTAAAGCAGAAGCCAGACAGCTGGTGCAGAGCCATGTAAGCCATCTTAAGCAATTTGGGTTTTATCCTGGGGTTGCTGGGAAGCATTGAAGTATTTTAAGTAGGAGACAGAAATTATCAGATTTATGTTTTAGAAGGTTCATTCTGGTTGCTGTGTGGAGATTGGATTGAAAGGAGTAGGTTAGATATTGGTGACAGACCAACTCAGAGATGGTTGCCATTGATCCAGGTGAGAAGTGACAAGAGTATTTGTCACAGGCCAGGGAGACGTGGACAGATTCCAGAGATACGCAAGAGCTCAGATCAACAGATAGTGATTAAATGTGAGCATTAGGGCAGGGAAAGAGAGCCAGTGATGACACTCAGGATTCTTCCTTGGGCAAATCGATCACAATTGCACTGCAAAAGGGAACCAACAAAGGAGACCAAATTGCAAGGATGGAAGATAATGAGGTAAGTGTCGTCCGTGTTGGGTTTATGGTGTATACCCACAGATTCATATCCAAGTACACAGAAGTATCAAGTAGACATGTGGATAGTAAAGTGAGATCTGAGCTAAAAGTAGATGTCATCACCATTGAAACCATGGGAGCTGGTGAATTCTCACAGAGGAGCAGAGAGAAGAGTTGAGAATAGATTCATCAGCATAAAAAATGGGCTAGGGAACAGAAGCCAGTGAGACTGAGAAGGCAGGAGAAACCCAGAAGAGCATGAAGTGTGAACGCTAAGGGGACAGGTGGTTGTTTTCAAGAAGGAAGAAGTTGAACAAGTGTGCATGATGCCCAGAGGTCACATAAGATACTGAGGAATGGGAAGTGGGCATTCCGCAATAGTTCACACTAATGTGGTACTTAATGGCCTTAGTGAGAGTGGTTTCAGTAGCGTGATGAAGTATAAAAGTATAAAATGATTCGAGGAATAAATGGGAGGTGAGTAAATGAAGAGAGAAGATGGAACAACTCTTCTCAGAAGATTTATATGGGGGATGGAAAAGACAGCCAGCAAGCTAAAGAGTAAGTCCAAGAGAGAGATAAGTAGGCATGAGGCTAAGATGGATTTTTGGAGGGTGGGAAAGATGATTCTTTAAATGCTAAAAAACCTCAATGAATCAATTTCCTCATTGAGCCCTGGCTGTATGCCAGGTAATGTGCTACACCCAAGGAATACAAGGTTGAACAAAAGCAGGTATGCTCTCTGAATTCAGGAAGTTTATACTGTTGTGCAGAAATGTTCACTAGATAATCACCTTAATAAATGTATAATTATAAAGTGAAATAAATGCTCACAAGGTATATATAACAAGGATATATGAGAGCAAAGAGGAAAGGAACCTGACTTTGACTCAGTGATTTAGGGAAAGATTTTGAACTGAGATTAGAAAGCATTCCAGACTGAAGGAAGAGCATGTACAAACATCGTGAGGTGGGAGTTAAAGTATGTTCAAGAAACTAGGAGACAGCCAGTGTGACTTGACTGTAGCTCAGAGATTAACAAGGGTTGATATTTAGGGACTAGACCACTCCATTTTCAAATAAGAAGGAAAAGCCCATAGAAAGAGAAAAGTTGAAGATTTGATAAACAAAGGAGATTATATTGACAGAGACAGACCTTTGAGGAGGGAAGGGATTAGACTTAAAAGAACGGACCTTTCTTCCGTAACAGCAGGAGGAAATGAGCAAGGACTAGATGGGGATAAAGGGAATATGCATTTTGGTGAGGAGGAAATTGAAATATTCCATTTCTGTTGTTTACAATTAAGCAGATTATAGAATTAAGAGAATACAGCAGAGTGAGAGGTTTAAAGAATATGGGAAAGCTTTTAGACAGATATTGTAGAGGATGTGAAGAACTAACTGGAAAAACACAAAAGAATCATGTTGCTGGAGATCATGAATTCATGTTGGCAAAAATCTACAATGTTTTGTGAATTTCTCTAGAAAAACTCAGCCACCCAAATGTATACATGAAGAAGGCAGACAGTTGTTTTGACCCAGAGTTGAGGTTTGCCAGCACGAAGCAAAAGAAAGACACTCAAGGTCAGGGCAGCTGTGCACTAATATACCAGATCTTGGGGAAGAGGGACAAGTGAAAGGGGAGTCCCTGGTTTGTGGCTTTTACCAGGTTCCTTGCTGTAAATGCACCCAGCATGGCCAATTTCAGGGTACCAATGACTTAACTGGCTCACACGATTTGGAATACTAACAGTCAATTCTCAGAAAGTGGTAGTAATGACTGTGGCACCACTACAGGGTCAGGGAGATGAGGCTCGTAGCTGGAACATGGTTGACATGATGGATAATGGAGTCTAACTAGTAAAAAGAAAAGTGAAGACAGATGGGGACTGAGAGGCTTCAAGAAAAGTGGGTGGGGGAGAGGCACAGAGTACTGTTCAACTCCAAAAACAAGGTAGAATGGTAAGAGAGGACGTTAAATCACTTGGTGGTGATTACCTAGGAAAAAAGCATCTTTTCTTCAAAAACTTGTATTATAAAGACCGTTTAGTGACATTGGAAGATAGTACTGACCTGTGCTTAAGATTTTCATTTGGTAGCTCAGGTTAGTGGTAGCAAAACCATTCCAGTTTTGCCATCCATGGCCAGCTCCTATGACTTGCTTCTTTCTGTCCTAGTAACAGTGCCGCCGTCACTACCATTTTACTCTAATCGTAGAGATTTGAAATGCACTGTAGAAGTAAAGAAGCCAGAGGCGATAAGAGCTAGGGAAATGAGGAGGGCCTCTAGTGGCTAAAAACAAAGTCTTGCCCTGCCATCTTCCTCTCACAACAAAAATTGTCATCCTACCCCATGCTGGATAGGCAGCCACCGAAAACAGGATGTTGCCATGGAAACTGTTTGCCCCGGAAAATCCTAAGCTCTGCTCCAGCTCAGTTACCTATATACTCTGATGGACTATTACCCACTCTCCTAGAGTGAATTAATACAGTTTGATTTTGCCTCTCAAAAATCATGTTTTTAATGGGATACGATGAATTTGTTTATCTAGAAATTTAATATTTTTCTCCTCTGAGACTTCCATATTTGTAACCGTAGATTTGAATTTAACCATTTGAAAATAACTTTCACACAAGAGCAAAACTATAAAGAACATTTGTATTAAAAGCAATTTACCTCTAATTTCTTCATACAGTTTGCTATTTATTTCTGGCTATTGTTGCTGTGTGTAAACAAGAATGTAATCTCCCAAATAGAGGCTTTCTTTGAATTAGCAATGAGGCCACACAAGCTTTTGTTGACTCCATGGTTCTGAAGTGTGTCCTCCATAGAAAAGGTTCATTTTTTGGGGAGGGGGTGTTATTATTTTTTTTTATTAAGGTATCATTGATATACAATCTTATGCTCAGGTTTCACATGGGCAACATTGTGCTTATTAGAATCCCCCTATTATCAAGTCCCCCCCACATACCCCATTACAGTCACTGTCCATCAGCATAGTAAGATGCTATAGAATCACTACTGGGGGCATTATGATGAAGACACCTAATGTAGGTCGCTCACGGGGAAGGCAGTATAGCACAGAGAAGACAAGTAGTGACTCTATAACATCTTACTAGGCTGATGGACAGTGACTGCAATGGGGTGGGTGTGGGGACTTATAATATGGGTGAAAGTAGTAACCACAATGCTGCTCATATGAAACCTTCGTAAGAGTGTATATCAATGATACCTTAATAAAAAAAATGCTGAAATGAAAAAAGAAAAATAAAAAAATAAAGTGTCATGATCTTCTGCTGGGGAAATGTTTATTAAGTTAGAGGATACAAAGATGTGATAATTGACAGATTGATAATGAGGTAGTTTCTGTATCAAAACATTTACCTCTTATTTCCTTTGAGGCTTCTGTTAACATTCATAATCCTCAGTGTGCCTCTGATTTGGGCCATTGCTTTGTTTTTCCCCCAAACAGTGATTAATACAACTCGATCTTGCCTCTCACAAATCATGTATTGTGTGAATGAGCAGGGGACATGTAAATGTCTGAAACTCTTGATAACAGTGGAGAAAACAGGCCACAGCTCCAGGTGCCCAGGTGTCAGGTACCCTCCACAATTAGAAAGTGCAGCTTTTCTGGCTATTCAGCTAAAATACATTTATCCCCTTCATTTACTTCTGTCATCATTCTACCGTTATACCTACTTATGACAGTCATTTTCTTTCAGTTTATTAAGAAGAAAGCCACACAGACATTTTAAAAATTAACTTGATGGGTAAACCTGGTTATTGTACAATGAACTAATCTATGTAAATCATTAAATTCTCCTTCCCCAAATAAAAATAAGATAAATGGATATAAAAATAGATTTTTATGTGGTTGTCTCTTTTTTTAGAAAAAGAAATAATAAGTCATAGGAATACAGCATTTTGCCCTTGTATGCATATTTCAAACTTGGTACAATGTCCTCAGAGCTTTCCATGTAGCATTAACAATGAAAAGAATATTGCAGAACTGCTATTTCTGCTAAGAGTTTATCTCCCTTCCAGCTTTAAGTATTTTTCCCCCTACAGTTAATTCACTTTCAGCAGTCTTTTAAAGACATAGTAAGACTAATGGTTATGCTCTTAAATGGGAGTTTTCATATTTCATATACCTTTCTACAGTTTGCCAATTACCTTTTATCTAGTTGTTATGATTGGCAATTAAAGTTAGAACTTGTCTTTACTCTTTGCAAAAAGTGGTAGTAAATAATTTTCCCACAACTATTTACAATGAGATCCACATTTCTTTGAGTTTTTAAAATCTATTTGAATTCATATTAAGATTATATTTAAAGTGTGCTTCAGAGTTTGTGTTGGGGGATCTGATTTAGACAAGAAAATAGATTTGGTGTTCCTGTGTCCTTGTTTCTGCTCACTGAAAATAATTTTAAAAAATTTTTAGGTAGCAATAAAAATAAATTTAAATGTCTTAGGTGTTTAAAACAGGTTGGGCATTGAATCCTGGAGGTTTAGTATTCCAACTACTTCGACCACCGCTGTTTCAGATGCCAGTACCCTCTCCTCTGGGGACCATAAAGTATCATGACGGTGTATTTACTTGTTTACTCAGTCTCATTTCACCAACTCGTGTAGCCATTTAGCATTTAGCTGGCAAATAACTAAGTGTAATTAATACCCTGGAGAATTTACTTATTTTACTATTATGCCTGTATCTCTCCTCTTCCTCATCCCTCCTGTAAAAAATCCTTTCTTCTGAAACAGTGGAAACAACGTGTAAATGAGAATAGGAGCCCAAAAAAGATACTAAAAAATTTTCAGTGTTATTCACATACCTCCAGCTGTTGCTTATCAAGCTTTCTGAAGCTCCACTTAAAGGCAAACAAACTACTGAGGGGAAAATTTATATTCCTAGTTACAGCTGATGGTTGTGATTAAATGGGTGAGCCTTTCTCATTGTCGGTTCCTCTGGCTTGGGGACTTTTGTTGCTACCAGCCGTGGAAGGGAGCTATTTCTTTCATCTGGAGTGTCTAGCACTTTCCCTTTCCCCTGCCTCCACCACTTCCTACCCAGATCACTATAATATATGGTTCACATGCTCTCTTTCAAATACTTGTTATTCACTGTTACTGTGATGGTGATGATGGTGATGCTGGTGATGGTGATGATGCTGGGGGTGGTGGTGGGGATGCTGATGGTGATGCTGCTGCTGCTGATGGTGACAGTGGTGCTGATGGTGATGGTGCTGCTGCTGCTGATGGTAACAGTGGTGATGATGGTGGTGGTGATGCTGATGATGGTGATGGTGGTGGTGATGATGGTGATGCTGCTGCTGCTGATGGTGAGATGATGGTCCTGATGGTGATGATGGTGCTGCTGCTGCTGCTATTGCTGCTGATGGTGACAGTGGTGATGATGCTGGTGGTGATGCTGATGTTGATGATGGTGGTGATGGTGATGCTGATGGTGCTGATGATCGTGATGGTGCTGATCATCATCGTGTTGTTGATGATTAGGTTAAAAGAAGCTTCAGTTACTCAACTTGGTGCAAGTTCAACACATTTATCAACATGTTGTGTGCAGTGTTCCATTCTCTTTTCTGGGCACTGCAGTATCCTCTATCATCCCTTGCCCTCGGGATCACTGTACGTCCTACTAGCTCTTAATACATGTTGAAGTTTCTCATTAGGTTGCTTCTTAAAAAGGCAGTACTTTTTTTCTGGGCCTCATGGCTGCTCTGTTTCATGTCTGCAGTGCTTTGCTAGGACTGCCATAATAAAATACCACAGACTATGTGGCTTACACAGCAGAAATTTTTCTCACACTTCTGGAGGCTTGGCAGTCCTAGATTAAGGTGTGGGCAGGTTTGGTTTCTCCTGAGGCCTCTCCCTTTGTCTTGCAGATGGCCGCCTTCTTTCCATGTCCTCACATTGTCACCCCTTGGTCTATGTTGTCTGTGTCCTAATCTCTTCTTGTAAGGACACCAGTACTGGGAGTTAGGGCTTCAGCATGCAAATTTTGGGGGCATATAGTTCAGCCTACAACAATGTCTTTCTCATAGTCAACTGAATGCCAGTTTCTCCCCAGTTTCTCTGAAAACAAATCTTACTTGGCAACACTTAACTGTATCTCCCACATCTGATAACCCGTGACAATTTCCTATGTTTTTGAGCATACCCAAGTTCTCCCATTTTCTCCTACACTCTCAGATTTTTTCTTCACAACTCTACGCTCCACTTCTGTCAGCCCACTTGGTTGGCAAGAAATTTCCTCTGGCATGCATGTTAGCTTTTTTAAAGTTCTGATTTAGCATCTATACCCTCTTCTGGTGTGGTCTTGTTGCCTTTACTTACTTAAGCCCTGCCTTTGTGTGTATCATATCTTACACAACCACATCTGATTCCCTTCCTTTCTTAAAAGAGAGGCCGTAAGTTGTGCAAATAAATAAATTAGGTCTTAGCAGGCGGTCCAGTGATAATAGAAAGTCTGTATTCTGATAGAATGAGTATTTTAAGCAAAACGTAACTTGAATACTACATATTAAATAGGGACTTCACTTGTTTTCTAAAATAATTTATGTAAAACCTTTTATTCTAAAGTATTTCATCAAATTTTAGGATGGCTATTGTTAAGGAAGCCAAATTATGCACAGTGTTCCTGTGAGGGAAAAACTTTGAAGAAATTCATCAAACATTGTAGGATCCTCATGGAACCTTCAGATTTCAAAAGTTCAGGCCCCTGACATGGATTTTCTGGATTTTTCTAACCATCTTGGACTAACAGGTTTCTCTGGCTTTAATTTTTGTCTTCTCTACTTTCCTCAACTCACCACCACCAGAGTTGTCAGCCTGGACAACCAGCCTCATCTTATCACTCTTCATCTCAGGGAGTACTGCTGGCTCCATGTACCTGCAGGATAAACCCCACACCCCTCTGCTTGGCACACACACCCTTCTTTCACACCAATATGTGAAGGCCATGCCCCTTCCTAGCCTTGTCACATCTTGTCCTTTCTTGTCCTTGGAATACTTTCCATCTGTGGAATGCCTGGACAAAGTCTAGGTTTGAATTCTGACTTCAGTTCTGACTGAGTAATCCTGAAAACGTTACTTAATCTCCTTGAGTATGAGTTTTCTCATTAGGAAATGAGGCTAATACCTACTGTCCAAGAATGTTGTAAGAATTAATAAAGCTAAGCATATGTGTGAAGCACTGGCTAAGTGATTTATGAATCCCTGTTGAAGTTCTGGGGTCAAACAAATCCCTGTTCACTCTTGAGGACCCAGATCAGATGTTGCCTCCTGTGGGAGCCTCGGTCGTTGTTTATTTTAACCCTGGCAGTTCCTCTGCTCGAACACCACAGTTGGAGTTCAGAATGTGGTTTTTTGAAGCCAGGTTGTTGGAGTTCAAATCTTGGCTTTTTTACAATCTGTATGGTTGCTGGAAAGTCACAGAGCCTCAGTTACCTCTTCTGTGAAAATGAGGATAATATTATCTGTGTAAAAGGTGTACTCTGAGGATTAAGTGGGATAATATATGTAAGAAACTTAGTACAGTGTGGTGTATGGTTAGTATATAAAAAATGTTAGCCATTATCACTGTCTTCATCTTGACTCAGTTTCTCTCATTGTGAGTTCTTCAAGGGTTTGACTGTAACGTGCCCCTCTCTAGATACTCTGTGCCTGATCCAACTCCTAGCATAGTAGCTGGGCTAAGGAAGTCACTCATTAAACATTTATTCAGTTAACAAATCCTAAGGAAGAATTTTGGGCTTTAAATCATCTTGGGAAATAAAGAGGGAAAACCCTCATGTGTTACACTAAACAGTATTCCAGGTTACTTCGTATAGAAAACTGAAATAGCTAAGTTTCTTGATCTGAATTATGCCTTTAAAGGTGTCTGTCATACTGTGTAGATAAAAGGGATCATGATATATAAATTTGTGAATTTTTGACCTTTATAGACTTCTAAGACTGAGATAGAAGGTCAACCTTCATACTTGATGCTGTGGGTAGCCAGATATCCTTCCTTTTCTTTAACTATTAGATTTTTCAGGTCATTATTCAATAATTTTAGAATACTAAAAGTTTTTCAAATTACATTTGCATAAACTTCTTAGTTGTTTGTGGTAAAAATAACTGTTGAAAGAACTGAGGCCAAGATGTACTTGTCACAGCCTTTTTAAACAGGGTAGAATGTCTAATAGAGTTTAAAATTAAAGGACTACTAATATAGATTCCAAATGGCAGACTAGTCTGTTCCTTTATGTATGAAGTTACAATCACGGTTTATATTTTCCCTGAAATTCTCTTTATTTCATAATTGTCAAATGTATTTTATTCTTCATAAATGGAATTCAAGGAAGGTCAATAGTATATCAGCATATTTATGCTTGCACATTGTATTAGTTATATACTGCTGTGTAACAAGCCATACCAACACTTACTGGTTTACAAAACAATATTTCTCATGATTCTGTTAGTTAGCTGGGTAGCTAATCTGTTGTTGTCTCTGGATTCATTCATGGGGTAGCATTCAGCAGGTAGGACAGCTCAGGGTAGGATCTCTCTTTCCACATCGTTTCTCATCCTTGGCTTCTTCACAACACTGTGGTCTCAGGTTTACAAGAGGGTAAGACCCACTACACAAGCATTTGCCAAGGCTTTGCTTGTGTCACATTTGTCAGTGTCACACTGACCAAGGCCTACCGTATAGCCAGTGTCAGAGGAGACCACACATGGGAAATCGATGCCAGTCAGCACTATTGATCAAAAACAATTCCAATAATAATCTACCACACACATGCATTTATGTCTAAGTACATTAAAAAAAATTAGTTTCTAAGAGAGGGCTAAATGGTTGGTATGGAAAGGAGACTTCCTTACTGTTAAATAATGCTCACTTGCATTTATTAATACTTTTAAGAATATCCTTTAATGCAATTTCTTTTACCACAAACAGATACTGCTTTTATAAATTGAAAAAAAAATTTTTCAGTGCAAGTGCATGAATATGCCTGGCATCCATTTAAGTTCCCTGATAGCAGAAGCAATTATTTGTTCATGAATTGTTAATAAAACTTGAGTAGAGATACTCTGATTACAAGGAAAATCCAGCCTGTGATACTGAATTTATCATACATCAGAATGTTGGCTTCCAGAATTCAGAGGAAGCTTAAGATGTTTAGTTTTCTACCTCATAGCATACTTGATAGTGAGAAGCTGAAAGCCTTTCCTGTAAGATCAGGAACAAGACAAGGATGCCCACTGTGGCCACTCTCATTCAACATAGTATTGGAGTCTTAGCCAGAACAATTAAGCAAGAAAAATAAATGAAAGGCTTCCAAATTGGGAAGGAAGAAGTTAAAGTGTCACTATTTGCAAATGACATGATATTACATATATAAAACCCTAAAAGACCCATCAAAAAAACTGTTAGAACTGATAAATTCAGTAAAGTTTCGGGATACAAAATCAATACACAAAAGTCTTTTGAGTTTCTATATACTAATAATAAACTATCAGGAAGAGAAATTAAAAACCACTTTTATAATTATATCAGAAAGAATAAATACCTAGGAATAAATTTAAACAAGAAGGTGAAAGATCTATATACTGAAAACTGTAAGACATTAATGAAAGAAATTGTAGAAAACACAAATAAATGGAAAGATATTTTGTGTCCAGGGGTTAGAAGAACCAATATTGTTAAATGTCCATCTTACCCAAAGCAGTCTACAGACTCAGTTTAATTCCTAGCAAAATTTCAATTGCATTTTTTCACAGAAATAGAACAACCTCAAAATTTGTATGTAACCATAAAAGACTTTGAATACCTACAGAAATCTTGAGAAAGAACGAAGCCGAAGGCATCATGCTCCCTGATTTGAACCTATATTAAAAGCTATAGTAGTCAAAACTGTATGGTTCTGGCACAAGAACAGATAGACCAATGGAACAGAACAGAGAGCCCAGAGAAAAACCCCATGCATATATAGCCAATTAATTTATGACAAGGAAACCAAGAATATACAATGGGGAAAAGACAGTCTCTTCAATAAATGGCACTGGGAAAACTGGACAGCCGAATGAAAAAAAAGAAAAAAAAATTTTTGTAATACATAAGACCACTATCTTACACCAAACACAAAAATTAACACAAAGTGGATTAAATATTTGAACATAAGACCTGGAATTATAAAACTCCTCGACAAAAATCTAGGTGTTAAACTTCTTGGAATTGGTCTTGGTGAGGACCTTATTGGATTTGACCAAAAGCTAAGGCAACAAAAGCAAAAATAAACAAGTGGGTGGGACTACATAAAACTAAAAAGCTTCTGCAACGTAAAGGCAACAATCAACAAAATGAAAAGGGAACCAGCTGAATAGAAGAAAATATTTGCAAATCATGTATTTTACAATCATGTATCTTATAAATCATGTTCTTTAATGTGAAGAAATCATAAACTCAATAGAAAAAAAGAAAAATCTGATTAAAAAATAGGCAGAAGATCTGAATAGACATTTTCCCAAAGATGCAGGTGGCTGACCGACACATAAAAAGATTTTCCATGTCACTAATTATGAGGAAATGCAAATCAAAACCACAGTGAGGTATCACCTCAACACCAGTCAGAATGGCTACTGTCAAAAAGACAAGAAATAACTAGTATTGATGAGGATGTGGTAAAAAGGGAACCCTTGTGGACTGTTGGTGGGAATGTAAATTGGTGCAGCCACTATGGAAAGCAGTATGGAAGCTCCTCAAAAAATTAAAAATAGAAATACCATGTGAATCTGCAATGCCACTTTTGTGTATTTAAAAAAAAAAAAGAACTTGGAAAGATCTATTCACTCCCATGTCCATGGCAGCATTATTTACAATAGCCAAGATGTGGAAATAGCCTGTGTCCATTGATGGATGACTGGATAAAGAAATTGTGGCATATACACACACACATACATACACACACTCACATACACATATTATTCAGTCATAAAAAAAATGAAATTTTGCCATTTACAACAACATGGGTGAACCTTAGCATTATGCTAAATGAAATAAGTCAGACAAAGACAGATATGATATGATCTCTCTTATGTATGGAATTGTCAACCAAACAAATCCAAAAGACCAAATTCATCAATACAGAGAACAGACTGGAAGTTGCCAGAGGCAGGGGGTGAGGGAAAAAGAAAAATTAAATGTTTATTTAATTCTATTTCATTTTCTTAAGATTTTGGTTTCTTTTAGTTGTACTGTGCATTATCTATCAAACATCGTTAACTCTAGAAAGAATTGTCTAGATGGCATAAATCACTGGGGAAAGAAAAGAAAATACATTTACCAAAGTAAACATAAACACTTAAGACAATATAGCACATAAGAATATTGCAAATAAAGATGCAGAGACTAATCTGAATCTCCTAAAATACCAACTTTTTTGGCCAAAGTAGAGCAGAAGCTGACCTTTAGATTCACAGATTCTGATTGTAGTAGGAAGTTAAGGTTGACTATTACAATTGGTTTTTCAAGATATATGTCCCATACTTTTTTTCTGGCAGTAGTTTGAGTTTACCCTGTTTTAAAGAAAGAACAACCTAATATTCTTTCTCTGACCCTTAGCAATTGAAAATATGGTAGAACTAAATGAAAGCTTGTCACATGATACCATCCTAAGTTATTCAGTGCTTTGCAGTAGACAGACTCTTTTTGTGGGACCTAGTTAATCTGTTTTTGTTTGAATTCATCTCAAGGTTCAGCTGTAGTCATTTTATCCCAACAGATGTAACCTTAAACTCTCAGTATGGATGACATAGTTAAACTAATCTTAATGCAATTTTTTCATGAAGGGCCATGGTAGTTAGTCTCGGGATGACTAAAAAAAATAATTAGTTTTATATTTAGAAAAGGTAAAACTTTCTTTTAAAATAATCAGATCAATAGTCAGTATAATTCACAAGATCCAAACGCAAATGACTTTATTTTATATGGATCCCTATCTGAGGGGTGGGGAATGAGCACAAGAAAGGAGATTGTGTAATATATTCCCAGTATTTGGAGAAAAAATGCAATTGCAAAAAGAAGGAATACAGAAGAAAACAGGGAAGAATTTAGTGTTTTGTCTTGTGGAAACTAGGATCCATGAGTAGAGTTTGCATTAATCAGGAAACTGCTGCAGGGAGAACTTGCCTTTAATGCCAGGAGATGCTTGCTGAAGTCAACAGGTGCACAGTTTAGTCTTACCTACTTGGCTGATGCTCCCAAATATTTCTGATGAACTGAGCCCGAAATCAGATCCAAAGACTTCCTCTCCACAAAGAACTGGTGATGAATCGAGTGAACTAAGTACTGTGAGCTTGTTGCAGAAGGAGGTGGCAGGCCCGTCCCAGTCTCCCCCTTATCTCTTGATCGCTGTGTCAGTGATGTCTACATGCTGGCGCTAGACACCTACGTGGCCAGCTCCTCCCTGTCTCCTTCGTGGATGTCTTTGTACTCCTGTCTCTTGTTAGTGCATCAGCAACCCAAGTCCCTTGCTACAGCTCGCTCTCCTATGTGTTTTTCCCATCTGAGTCTATGTAACTTGCCATTTTTGTTTGAAGGCACCACTGGTTAACTTTAACTTCATAATGATAGCAGCCACAACAGTTGTATCGTGCTTCCTTGGATGCCTGGCAAATTTATCATTTAATCATCACCTTAACATCATGAAGTACTCTTACTGACCCAGTTGTTACAGACCGGATAACTGGCACAGAATGTTTAAGTCTCTAACAAAGGCCAGTTAGCTAATAAATGACAAAGCCAAAATTTGAAACCAGGCAGTCTGGTTCCACAGTCTGTGCTTTACTGTCTCTCTTATGCTCACCATTTTTGTATTATTTTAATACTAAACTGCATAGTTTTTTTAAGGCAGTCAATAATTATTTGATATTGCCAGTATTAATTGATCACTTACAGGATTGAAGACTATTCTGATTCAACCTGATTACATTACATTGCATCTATTAATTCTTTTTGCTTAATAAGATTTAAGGTTCCTGTCCTAGACACCTCCTCTGTCCTAGTAATGTGCTAGGCAATTCATTCAGTAGTAATCACAACAGACAAGAGTCTTGTCCTCCCAGAGCTTATAAGGTAATAGAAGAGACAGGTAACACAAAAGTAATTTATGATCGGAAGTTGTAGTAAATGTTGCAGAGGGAAAGAGAAGTTCATTACAAGATAGAAAATAGAAAGTAATTTAGATTGGGGAATGAGGCTCAAGCACAACTTTTCAGAGAAAATGGAAATTTTCTGAATCTCTAAAAGAATAATAGGAGCCAGCCAGCTGAAGAGGAGCAGTAAAATATGCAATACTAGATCTTTTGTTTCTGGCAAAATGTTGGACTGACATCACTGTAAACGCTTCTGGTACAGAACACCTAAAACTTCTGGATAAAATAATTAAGTGTTTTTAAATGTGTGGTTGATTTGGAGGGAAAAGAAGGAAAATTTTTAGGAACTAGAAATTATGTGAAAACCCAAATCCTGAGATAGAAGTGGGCTCTAAACCTACAGTTTGTTTTCTGGGCATTTGCCAATCCTGGTGGCCTAGATCTTGGGCTTTAGCAGACCTTGTGCAGAAGACAAAGACAAAGCCAGGACTTTTTGAAAGACTTCTCTATCAAGGTGAAAAAAAAGCTCTTCTCTATACACCTCTTCTTCCCAGAGGGAAACATTTGGGATAACTGCCCATCTGGGCCTTGGTGGATGAATGAGTGTGAGTCATATGCATCAATTACATTCTTTTATATGAAAATATATTTCATGGTAAAGAAATGTATTTCATGTTTTAAAAAAAAAAAGCTCCTGGGCAGAGGAAATATTATGAATATTATGTGGGGAGGTCCTTTAAAGGAACTGAAAGGCTGGTGCAGATTGAGCAAAATAAATGCTGGCAAATGAGGTTGGACAAGAATCCAGGGCCCAGATTCTTACAGAGGCTCAAAGGCTTTGGTTAGGATTTTGGAATTTATCTTAGGTAGGGTTTTCAAAAGATTCTTTCTGGGCTTTCAGATGCTTTGATTAGGATTTTGGAATTTATCCTAGGTAGGGTTTTCAAAAGATTATCTGACTTATGTGAGAAAGAAAAGACTGAGAAAATGTAAAAGAAGAGAGCTATCCTAAGGGTAAGTGTAGAGAGAAAACCACTAGTAATGCAGGTGGGAAGTGAATCTGGCCTGCATTAAGGGAAATAGGAACAAATTAATGGATTCAGGGTATATTTTGAAAGTGAAACCTGTAATAAATTGGATGGGGTTGGAGAGTTAGTAAGATAAAAAGAGTTATCCCCAAGCATCTGGCTTGAATAACTGGATGTCCATAGGTCTTTTTCTGAGCTGGCGAAGTGAAGAGGAGGCTTGGAGGGGAAGATCAGAAGTTCAGTTTTAAAAATGTTAAATTTTAGAAATATTAAGTCTGACAAGTAAGAAATGCAAGTGGAGAGAGTACCACTATTCAGTGTAATAGAATTAAAGAGATTTTAAAATATGTTTATGTAGTTGAACTCATATTTAATAAGTCAGTGTGTAATGATAATGAAGACTTACCTTTTATAGGCAATCTATTTTAATGTAAGTTTCATTATGAGACAAATTTGTTAAGTAGTAGAATTTAATTGTAGTAAATGCTTCATTTAAATTCACATCGCTCAGTTGAAGAGCTGAGTGTATTTGCAGATCAAGTTTGATGTTCTGGGAAGGACACTGGGGCAGAGACTGGCTAATGTTCACCACTCCTATTTTCCTTTCTTCTGACTGAGACAGCTTGGACTACATTTCCCAGTTTCCTCTGCAGCTGGTGTAGTCATATGACTGAGTCTGGTAGAGGAATGAGAGTAAAAGTGATGTACATTTCTTCCTTTGGCCTGGCTATTAAAAAGAAAGAAAGAAAAAATCTCCCCTTTAGCTTCCATGCTCTCTGTCTACCCTGTTGTGCCAGCTGGATAGTGGCACGAAAGTGACCTTGGAAATCACATGTTCAAGGTGATAGAATCTCCATCAGTCAGAGTTCCTATATGGCTACATAGTTCAAGAACCTCCAAAGGCACCCTCCTGCCAGCTGAAATTTGCCTGAACAAGAAATAAACTTCTATTCCTTTAAATCACCAAGATTCTGTGATTTAACTATTTCAGCAGCTAGCATCACATTACAAGACGATGATGATTTTCTTTCAAGATGATACCAAGGTGCTAAGTTTATTCTCATTCATTTCTTCTCTCATTTTTCTTCTACATATGTTGGTTGTCATGTGTGACCAGGCAATATGAGTAGATTAAGATGTTAGGAGGTTTGTAGAGCAAGTGAAGGAATTTGAGATGGTTGAGGTGTAAGAGAGGAGTTGAAAGATATAATTGCTTCCTCTTCTCCATGTAAAATAACCATTACTCCCCCTCTCTCTGGCCCAGTAATTCATTTCAAAGATTTATACTCTTGCAGCCACTTCTCACTTTGCTGATAACACCCTCATTGCAAACCAGAGTTGATGAAGATCTTGATCACTTCTCCCTTCTTTGCCTAGTTTAACATTCACATATAACCAAATTTACATACTCTTACATTGTTTTCTTATTATTTATTTATCAGTCTATTGGTCTTGTCAGATCTTCATGACTCCTTCCCTTGAGGAAAGGTAGGCGGTAAATTCAGTTCCATATTCTAAATACCCAGGATAATTTCTGTTATATTGCTATTGTAAATGCTTAGTAACTCCTTGGTTGGAAACTGAATGAATGCTGAAAGTAGTATGGTATGTGTCTGACTAATGTGAAAAGTGTTCCTTGTAGTGCATTTTCCGAACTATTCACTATGGAGAATTTCTTTTTAACCACATCAGTGATGTGCCTTTAAGGTATGGATCATCATCTGGCGATTGAATGTATTTTTATGAAAAACATCATTGTGATAATGTTCACTGTATAAACAGTTTATCTGAATTTGTATTCCTTTTGTTTGATGAATATATTTCCAAGTTGTACTCTTAAAAAAAACTATCAATTATGATTGACAGAGTTTATGATTTTGTAAGAATCAGGCAAATCACACACCCAGGGACAGGTTGGGCATGTGCCCCAACAGAATACATTCTGACCCTATGGATAATTGCCTCCTCTTTAATTCCAGTGGCATATGGCTAGGCTTGGGCAAACAGATGTCTGTACCAAGTCAGGCATTTACTGTCTCAGTTCACGTGCGAGGCCAGGCTAAAATTTACAGCTTACCCAGGTTGAAACTCTGAAGCCATATAGCAGTTTATTCTCTGAATCCAGTATACCTCTGATCTAGAATATGGCATTGTTGGCTTCTGGAATTATTTTCTTTTCCAGTCTATAAGATGATAATAAAACCTGTTCTCATAGGGATTGTGACAAGCAGTGTGAAATTCAGGTCTAAATGGTCATAAGTAAAAAGAAAAAGTTTTTTGTCTATGTGGTTTTGGGTGACAGAAATGTAATTATAAGGAAGTCCTGGTATCTACTTGGTACACTAGTCCCAGACCATAATGAATGGATGTTCTTTAATAGAAATAGGTATATGAATCACTTTGACCCTTTGGAAACCTAGCAGTAGATGCTATTTGATATAACTCTTTCCAAGGAATAGAAATATAATTCTAGCTGGCTATGTTAATTCTCATGCTGTCGGTAGTATAGTATATCAACTTTTTTATTTTGCACGTAAGTATTGCATATAAGTATAAGCGATATAAGCTTGAAATGCAATAAAATAAGAGTATCTCTTTCACATAACTAATGTTTCTTGGAACTCATAGAGAACCTGGGGTACAATGCATGATGCTGGTAATCATCTGAGGAAATGCTGATGAAAGCTTAGCACTGTACTAGGTAGGCCAAATCTAGGAGTATCTGTATACAAGCAGTCCTTTTCTGAGGGATTCTATCCACAGTTCCTTCCTGATGACATCAGCTCTAAGCATATATGAGGTGACCATGTTCTGCATTGCTTACCATCTACATTTGGCCCCAAGCAGCCAATCTGTTTGAAGGCTGACCTGTTAGATGACCTGGCATGAGTGCTTTATCTACTGTTTAATGGTGACATAGAGGACTGATTAGATCCTCTCTCAGGAAATTTTAAATTTGAGAGAGTAAGAATTATTTGATAGGAACAAAAGTCAAATATCTAATCAGGAAAAAGGCAGGCAAAGATGACATGGTTAAGTAGAAACCATGAGTAAGCAAGAATGATGAGTAAGTAAAAGCTAAGTCATGAAGTTTTTAAAAAGTGTGTGTGTGGATACAAGGATTTTAAGTTATACCTGTAGGGGAAGAGGATGATTAATAAATCATTGCTTTCAAAGGCATAAGGAACTAACCAAATCACTGCACATCTGTCTGACCCAGGAAAACTTGAGATCACAATTTGAAATTCTTCAATCTATGTTCTGTACTTCTCATGAGGCCTGATTAAGCTGCTTTCCCTGAACTACTATGAGGCCTTGCAATATGATCTTTTCATTCCTTAGTTTCATGTGAAATCTTACGGTTATGTACCTGCTGGTACTGTTTCACACACATGTGCACACATGCACACATAGTTACTTGGGATAATCTGAGTGAGTCTCTTATTCTTTGTGGCCAAAGGATCCTAATTCACACAACTGCTCTGTGTATTCAGTGTTTATTGTTCTGTCTCTCTAACCAAGGCAAGGATGGATGAACAATAGCAGCTTTATGCCCATCCCAGGAGGGTACAGACTTTGAACAGGAAAAAGCAATTGACCTCTAATTGTTTAAGAAGGTTAGTGTGATACAGGGAGGGCCCAGAGGAAGATGGATAATGCTAATGACACTACATGGCATTTGAGGAGATTATGTGGAAATGTACATTTAGCAAAAAAGTGTAAGAACAGTATTTCTCCTTTTTTCTTACTAGATTATGAGTTCCTGAGGCATTCATCTTCATATGCCTCATCAACACCCAGGAGTAGTCTTTGTACATAGTAAGTGAAACACTAATTTGATCACCTAATGTGGCCCAGCCATTGGTTTGTCTTAAGGTTTAATATCAGTTTTGAATTGGCTGGTAAAAATATACTGTCAGGCAGACTAAACTGAACTGAAGAGAGAGACTTGAGTCAGAGATAAGAGTAGGATTTTCAGAAGCTTCTGGAAAGGGATGGATAGTCAGTGTAAAATAGCCTAGAAACTACCTGAGATTAATTTCAAAGAGCCAGATAAGAGACTGCTTTCCTCATTTGGGGTGCCCAGGACCAGAAAATACTGTTATCAGGAAAATCTGCAGAGCACAGCGTGGCCTTTGGCCAGAGAGCATGATGTTGGGAATGGATAAGGGAGGAGAACTGGCAAAAAAAATTTTTCTAGAGTCTAGTTTTAAAATGGCAGAGCATACACAGACAATAAAACAATATGCCTCCCCCCAAATAAAATGGCAGAGCAAATATGGTGGCATTATCCTCCTGTTATAAATTATCCAACTGCACTAGAACAAAAAATACTATGAACACCATCTTTAAAGAAACTAGGAGACATATGCAATCCCAAACCACAGTATGTAATGAGGAACAGTAAATGCAATTGAAGAAAAATACCCACAGCTCTAGATCTGAGACAGACAAACCAGTGAAGCCCAGTTTAGACTACTGGGAATGGGTGTGTGGGCTGGCAGCAGGAGCTCTTAGGGCCCTGATTAGGCTTAAAGAAGAAGCAGAGTAATGGGCTTAAAGAATCACACAGACAAGATGGGATTTAATAAAGGAATGGGCTTAATAAAGAATCACACAAGACAACAGGGAAAAGCTTACTGGGAAAACACAAACAGAAAAGTAAGGATTGCATCTTTAATATCAGATAAGATTAGATGGAGTGGAAAAGCTTTAAATAAGATAAAGAAGGATGATTCATAACATCAATATACCACCAGCACTTAGAAAGCAAAACTATAGGAAATATGAAGAGAAACAGTTACATGATAGTGGTGGGAAACATTAACTCACTTTCCGTAGTTCATATGAAATCAGGTGAACAAAAAATAAGAAAAAGAAAACCCAAATAAAATGAACAAGTAATTATCTGCTATTTGTCACTTTGTATCCTGAAAACTAAGAATCAGACCTTTTGAAATGCTGAATAAAACATTCACAGTAAAAGATCATGAAGAAAACTTTAATAAACTTCCAAAAGGCAAAATGAATACATGCCACATTCTCTAATCTCACTGCACTAAAACTAGAAATTAAGAATTAGAAAAAATTTTTTTATCATCTGAAAACACTTAAAAAAATATGTAAATAACTCTTGGATCACAAAGGAAACTAGACAGATTATAGAAAATCTAAGGGAAAAAAGCTCAATGAAATGCTGTGTTTCAGAACCTGTGGGACAGGCTAAAGCAGAGTTCAGAAGCATCTATCTTAATGAAGAAAGAAAATAACTGAACTGAGTAACTCAAAAAGCTAGAGAAATGATCAATAAAACAAACCTTAAAAAGTGGAAGGTAGGAATATAGGTAAAACCTAATTAGAAAAAAGAAAATTGATCAGACTAATACATAAAAGAACTGCTTGATTTTAAAAAGCAATTAAATAGATAAGTCTTTAACTAACCTAATAAAATTAAAAGGTAGGGAAGAGAGCATAGAATGAGAAATAATAATGGGGAAATGATAGGGACAGAAAAGACTAAGAGAATCAAGAAAATATTTGGCTCAATCCTGTGCAAATTAATTTGAGAATCTGAAAGGAATAGGTGATTTTCTAGGAAACTAGAAATCAATTTGGTTGGTATTAGATCAACGCTAACCTCAGATATTTTTAAAATCTGAACTATTTATCACAGGAAGACTTCCCCTGACTCCAAAAAAGCCTAAGTGAGGCACAGGGGACTTCTACCAAATATTTCAGGAACAGTTAATACCAGCCCTCCCCCATACATGTACTTTCATTATTATGGATAGCTCTGAAAAGAGACATAAGAAACAGTTATAATTCCTAGGGAATGGAACTGGGCCTAAGGCACATTATTAGAAGGACATCTTATTTCCTACTATGTACCTTTTGTACCTTTCTTATTTTATACCATTTGCAAATGTTTATTCATGTATGAGGATTTGTTTCACATTTGAACAAATTCACAAAACCATTTGGCTTTTATTATTTTGTTTACTTACTATTATTATTTTCTTTTTTTTGTTAGACATAATTTCTTAAATGGTCCCCCAAAGATTGTCCCACCCTAATTCCTGGAACCTGTGGATGTGATGAGGTCTGACTTCTGTGGTTGTTACTTGTCATAGTTGACCTTAAAATATGATATTATCCTGGATTATCTAAATGGGCCTGATCTAATCTTGTGAGCCTTCAAAGCAGAGAACTTTCTTTGGCTGATAGCAGAAGGGAAGTCAAGGAGATAGGAAGTATGGGGACTCCAAGCACAACTGTGGTTTTGAAGCTGGAGGGGATCATAGGAGAAGGACTTCATGCAGTGTCAAGGAGCCAAGGGCAGCCCCCAGGTGAGAGTTGGCAAGGAAATAGGACCTCACTCACACAACCGCAAGGGACTACCCTCTGAAAACAACCTGGGAGCAGCAGATTCTTCCCCAGAGCCTCTAGATAAGAACCCAGCCCAGCAGGCAGGCATCTTGATTTCAGCCTTGTGAGACCTGGAGAGTCCAGCAGAGCCCACCTGGACTCCTGACCGACAGAATTATGAGATAATGAATAGTATCGTTTTCAGCCCATAAGTTTTGGATAACTTGTTACACAGTAATAGAAAACAAATAGAATACATTAGATTTTAAAACCTCCATATATGTGGGGCGTTATGAGGACTTAGAGATGGAGCCATCTTCCCTCCAGTCTGGATGTGGTGGGATGGTGCAAATCATCCTTTTTCACACCTGTCTTGTTTTTTTTTTAATTTTTCCATGTTCAGAGTATAATCTTGAAAGCAAATTTTTTGGTATTTCTGTTTTGAGCAATCTTGCCTGCTTTCAGTGAAGAAGTTGGATTTTTTTTTTCTTTGGTATCTTAGGAAATTAACCCTACCTTTCTAAAAATTCTTGGGCTTATGTGACCTAGGTTTTAAATTTGTCAGAATAGTTTTTGGTCACAATAGTGATCAAATGTCACTAATTTCTTGACTACTTAAATTTTTCTAGAGTCTCTCACTTGAGTTGCCCCAATTTGTTACAACAGCAGTTTTATCTGAGACTGAATATAGTTTACCTTTAAAGTTGTCAGACAGTAAAACTTATCTTTTAAAAAGACAACACTGGTCATTTTTTTTGCAGAAATTTTTTATTTTTCTTTAGGAAATGAAGTTAAATGTTTTGTTTTTTATGAGATGCTTCTAAAAGGAACATTGCTTTTCTGTTTTACTGCTAATTCTGTTGTGGATTGAGGCATTTAGAGCAGCAACAATTATATTAATGCTCTGTGCCAAACAGATTAAATGGCTTTATAACTGATTGGTGTCTGAATTAGGAAAATGTAATAACTTATATAATATAAGAATGCTATTTTGAAAGAAGGGGTGTTTTTTTTTTAGTCAGTAATCTTTTTATCTAATCAAACTATACCTTATACTGACTTTATCTTCTGTATAAACCATACTTTACACATCATGATTTAAAGGCAGTTTCCTCTGGCGGGCTCAGATTTCAGAACTGTGTATAATTCATGAGTACTGCACACCTACACTCAACTTAAAGGCTTAATTTGCTCGAAAGCACAAACCTGGCTCTGGTAGATTATTTTCAAAGACAATTCTTGAACTGTGCTGAAGAAAGGAGGAATTGGTACAGGTCATCCTAGTCATGCTCAGCTCTTTCCTGCATTTGGGATTTTCCTCTGTCATGTTTACCTACTGAATAACGGTTCTCCTGGGCTAAATATAAAAGGTTAGTTTGCCCTCTGAACTCTCTACCTGATAACAGATGTGTCAGAGGTAGGCCGATAATCAACAAGGATGGGCTGACTACAAAAGTGAAGGAAACTTGTGGGAATGAGACTTTCAGATGCATTGTGAATGTCACACGGCAGGCTCTCCATGGTAAATCAGCCTCAGCACATCATAGTTTGCTTTCAGTAATTTGGATCTTTGCAGCTTTGGGGCAGTATTGGAAATAGGTGTTACAATAAGCTTATTTAACAAATTTCCATTGTGTAAATGAAAAAATCTCAGTTTTGTTGTGAAATAGTACTGACCTCATGTTTTTATTTTTTGTTCAATGATTTCATTAATGAGTTGCTTGGTAGGAAAGCAAGTAGTATACTTCCCAGCCTTATATTGCATATGATATGTGTTGAGGCTAAAGAATGTCATTCAGGGGTGCCCTAACAGGAGGAGAGAAGGGGGAGCTAAGTACCATGTTTTAATAGCAAAGACCTTTCATGGTAAAAAGTGAGGTAATTGACAGGTAAAGGGGATTAAGAGGTACAGACTTCTAGTAATAAAGTAACAAAGTCATTGGAATAAAAAATACAGCAGAGGGAATATAGTCAATAATATTATAATTTTGTATGGTGACAGGTGATAACTATACTTATCTTGATGAACATTCTATAATATAATTGTCAAGTCATTATATTGTACAATTGAAACCAATATAATATTGTATGCCAACTATACTTATATTTAAAAAAATAGTGCCTTAAAATAAACATTTGTAAAAAAAAAAAGTGAGATTGTTCCATTAGAAACCATATTAAGTTAATGAAGGGAATTATGACCAAGAATATGTTTGGGGTGAATGGATGCCAATGCTCCTATTACTAGATGATTACTATTCTAAATATTTTTCCATTAGCTAGTTTCAGATCAGGAAATAGATTAGACACTTAATGGCCTAAGCAACCAGGAAATGAGGAATGTATTTATAGATTCCACCAGTGAACTTGAAATAAAACTTCTTGCCTATTAAAAAATTCAGACTGCAATACTCAATATCCATGCTTTTTAAAAAAAAATGCTTTGTGAAACGTTCTCTTTTCCCCTTCTATTCAAACCTTTTTGAAGATCTGACATTCTCAATAAAGAGAATAAATTACCTAAAATCGTATTTTGAGGAAAGCCTGATTTTGTATTAAGTATGGACATCAAATTACTATTGAGCCTAGGTCGTATGTATTGGTAGTAGAGATAATGCATTTCTGGTTTAGTTTTGGGCAACTATAGCAAGTCTGAACCAGGGTGGCCACCACAGACTACTTGTAATGGCCCTTTTAGGCCTAGAGCTTCTCCAGACTAAAAGGTGCTGGAGGAATCTTATTCCATCTTACCTAAGCGTATCTAAGAGTTTAGCTGTGCTCTGTGGAAGACTGGGTGTGATTGTATCTTACATGAAGGCCAAAGGCGAGATGGGCTTTGGCTTCCATTAGGGCCCTTGTTTAAAAGCAGGAGGCTGATTACCACTTTAACTTCACCACTGAACAGCTTTATTTGGGCCTTTTGACATAAACTGTTGAGTTTGAGGGCTCTTAGGATGCATAGCTCTTATGTCATTGGAATCTAAATTCCACCTGTGATTTCATAAAATCCTGAAGTAAGCATTCCACTTATTTTCTGTGGACCTTGTGTTCAGTACTGTTAAAGATACAGGCTCTTGAGAAAGAGGGACTGTTAAGGGCAGTGAAAAGAAATGTCAAATCAAAGACATTTAAAAATGGATTGAGATTAAAAAGTATTTGTGTTTATATGGGTAACGAGGGGTTTATATACTTATTTTCATTATGTATGGAAATTTCATTTTCTTCCTATAGATAAAAATCTGGGTTCCTTGAGTTCTTCATTCTTGTACCCCAGGTGTTTGGCACTCTGCTCTGTACATAGGAGGCACTCAGTAACTATATGTCCTCTTGAATTTCACTGAAATACCACTTAAAAAAGTGAAGTTGCAGTAATTGCCTTCTAGTATTTGGATTGTTTCTAAGCCTTTAATGATAGACTGACCTTCATGCAATGACCCATTTTTATTTGTTGTACTAACAGAGCATTCATTAAGTGGCTAAATGGGAAGATCAACTGTATCTTAATCTTGAGGTATATTATATAGTCCTGTTCCCATCCAGATGCTTTCAGGTCAGTCCGACCAATTACACATTGAAACACCTGGAGAGATTTTAAATACAACTTAAAACCTGTACAGAGCAACCAAAGACAACCACTATGCTTTACTGGATCTGTCTTTTATTTCTCTGTTTTACTTATTAAGTTATACCTTTAGATTAAAAATCCTCAGGATGAACACATAGAAAAACTTTCCAAATATAAAAGTTTAAAGTGTACTCAGCACACATCTTTCTTCCCACCCTGCAGTCTGTTGAATAACAGCAAATGGTGGTAATCAAGTAACATAAAACATCAACCTGGAAGTAAGGGGGTTCTGTCCACTACTGCCCAGGGAGGAGGTTCTGTTTGCCCATCCTCATCTGCTTTTATGTCTCCACCAGCAATAATTTCCCCTTGAAAAGAAGCACAGACTTTGTTCGAGCTGTAAATCTGCACCCATTACTTCTCTAGTTCTTATTCTCTTTGAGCTTTGGCCTGCCATACCCCCTAAAGGCATGGTGATTTGTTGGTAACTGATTTGTGATTTTCCAATTTTAAGAATAATACCAAAACATCAAGTCGTATCCTTTAAATATATATGTTTTTTATTTGTTAAGAATACCTCAATACAGCTAAAAACCAGAAAGAATATTTAAATGTTCTGGTTGTTATCTATGAGGCAAAACCTGTCAAAGTAAAAGAAAGCTCTTCACAGATATTGATCAATGACTCATTTATGATAATTTTCAGTAGGGTCTGAAATCACAGAAATTATTTTTTAAAGTCTAATGGTTAGAGGTCAATTTAAGATTTAAAAGAAAATAACCCCTCTCCATAATTTTAATTTACTATATATCCATGGTTCTCAACTCAGGGCAATTTTTTTCACCTAGGGGACATTTGACAATTTCTGGAAATTTTTGGGTTGTTACAGCCTTAGAGTGTAGATGCTAGTGGCATCTAGTGTGTAGAGGCCAGTGATGGTGCAAAACATCCTAAAATGCACAAGACAACTCTCTACAACAAAAAAGTATTTTTCCTAAAATGTTAATAGTGCCAAGGTTGAGAAACTTTTGTGCATATGACTCTATGACTTGGCATAAAAGTTCTGTAATTTGGAGTGTCTACACCTGTTTACATCTGGTAGTTCTTGAAAACAAAGGTCACTAAAGTTTACAACTTGGACATGTATTTCTTTGTAAACTGCTTACTAACTGCTTGGCCTTTTGCTCTTATTTGGACAATTAGATTTTTCCCAATGGTTTCTTGAGTTTGGTCTGAGGTAATGTTGTTGCTAATGAGAAAACAGAAAGAGAAAAGCACCCCAATATCCTACTGACAAATCAAAAACTCTAAAGACTGAGAGATCTCTGAAATGAAAGGGCTTGTTGAGCCTTTACACATGCAGGCAGTAAAAAGACTGAGTACTGGGATGAAGGTTCTGCTTTTCCAGCAGCAAGGCCAATTCACAGAAGCAACCAGACTCAAGAAACGGGGTATTTATAAGGGGCTTCAAGGAGAAAGTTCTTTAAATTTACTTTGGTTGTAAATAAGGAAGGGGGGCTAATGTGAACAGAGGAAAGTTTGGGGATAGGTAGTTAGTCCCTGGAGAAGACTCATTGATTAGCTGAGGCATTGTTCACAGGAAAGGGGGATGCAGTCGTTCTAGGAACCTTCTAAATAATTGAAGTTACCTCATACAAGAACTGGAGTTTCTGGTTATCTATGGTCCACAGCTTTTGAATGATTAACTTCCTTGTCTCTTTCTCCCATTCTTCATCCACTATGTCATTTAATTTTAGGACACCTCAGGATTTTTCCTTATCACTAATAACTGGTATTGTTGCTGGGCAGCTGTGTCTGGGGAGGTCTGTCCCTGAGCTTTAGCTGAAACCTCAGCCTGGTTGGGGGAAGGTTCTTGACTCTGAATAAGAAAGAATTCTTAAACTGGTCAGACAAATGTAGGTAAGGAAGGAATTCATTAAAACAAGAATAGTAGTGAATGGCACCAGTGAGCAAGAAAGAACACAGGGAGGGAAGGGAAGCTTATTGAACTCCTGCTTAGCATAGGACAAATTCCTTGCCAACTCCTGAAGCCAGGGTCATTTAACTTCCAGTGTCTGCTTGAATTTACATGGCATGAGAATTAAGCCCCTACCACTCCAGGATTTGGGGGAGCCACAGAGCACTGGATGGAATGAGATTATGTTCTGAGAACTTCCCAAAGGCAAAGAAAGAAGATTTTCAGGCAGCCTACTAAAGAGCATGATCTTTCAGCTGCAGTCCTGTCTGGGTCACCCAGGCGATGGAAACTTGCAAGCCCAAATCAAATCAGAGATCTCAGTAGCCCTTCCCTACTTGCCTGAAGTAGGACAGAGGGAGTGAAGACTTGTGCTTAAGTCTAGACAGTTGAATGAAATAGCAAAATGACAATGACATTTACCATTGGAAGAGCACAGAGACAAAACGCAGTTAAGTTGAGTAGTGAAAAGTCTTTCTTTAAAGCAAAAAAGTACACACTCCAGGAAAGCAGGGTGTGGGCCACCTCAGGAGGAGGGACATTTAAGGGTTTAGGATTCTGTCTTTTAAAGGCTTTCAAGAATGGGGCAAAGGGTGGAGTGGGGATGGGGCATAGGCTTGACGTGGTCTGATGATGTCTCTCTGGTTAGAGACATTATGTCACCATCCACAGTCAGTCCTCTAGATAATTCTTTAAGATAAACTTAACACAAAGAATGTATTGATTCTGTTCTTCTCCAAGATAGTGGTTACCCTCAAGCAGTGGGGACATACCATTTAGGACTACTTGTCCTGACTTAAGATAGGGTCAATTTTTGGCTAATACCATAAAATATGTTAGGAATCTTACCTCCTAAACCTGTTTTTTAAAATGGAATCTTAGCCTTAAGACAGAATCCCTCCTGTTCTTACTATACTGTTTATGTCTTGGCATTTTTCCTCATAGGCAGGAAAAGTTTTGTGAGGCTTGTCCCATCTCCCTCCTCTACCTTGGTATTAAGGGTGCATCTGAGCAGGTTTAAAGATAAATTCTTTCATAGATGGGTAACAACCCTTATATGATAGTATGCTTCAAAGGGAGTCATAGACTGTTAAGCAAAATAGACCCAACCAATCATTTAGTCCACTGCTTTTATTTTAAAATAAACTGCCTATTTAAGCTCACATGGTGTTGTGATTGCAGAACCAATACAAGGCATGATTACAACCCAGACCCAAGTCACTTCCTTCTCCCTCATGAAGGTGTTCATCACATTATAGGTTCTTTTCATTGACTCATCTATTAAAGCTGACCCTCACTTGCTGCTGCATCAAGTTTTTCTCAAGGTAGAGTTTTAAAAGACTCAGGGAGGAATTGATTTTGTTAATAAGGGGATTAGCAGTTGCAATCCTACATCATTTATACAACTTGTATCATATTAAAAATGAGGAAAAGGACAGGGTAGGGTGAGGAATTTTCCCTTAAATCCTCACAGTGATAGAACTGTATTCTGCTTTGTATCTTTTCTTCTGCTACAAAAGTAGAACTTTACAGTAATTTCCCTTCAGATATGTGCCTTTTTCCTTTCTTTGAAAGTTTCTATTATTATTATTTATAGGTTATTATACCTAATAGGTTAAACAGCATTCCTCTTTACTCATAGAGATCTGTAAAAAGACTCATTCCAAAATGTTGACATTAAAGAACAAATTTTTCAGGCATTTAATAGTTTAAGCAACATCATGAAGCTGTAGCTTTACTAATTTCATGTTACAGTAAGATACTGTTTTTGAAAAATACAAACCAGGGTTGTGACATACCATAAAAATGTGGGTTTGAGGAAAATACTGGTAAAGAATCTATAGAGATCACTGTTAGTAGTAGTAATTCGAGTATCCTTTTCTCTTTTAATGTGAGCTATTCAAAATAATTAGGCTGTTGAGTGAGGAGATGAGTGTAATGATCATCATTTAAATAAAGTTAAAATATTAATGCACTAAAGTACCATCTCATTTGGCGCTAGTGGAAAACAAAATGTTTAACCACTATTGCAAAAATCACTAACCCTCTCTGACAGCCTGATTAGCAAGTTAAAACTTTTTTCCTTTTTGCTTTTCAAATGCTGTTCCCTAGTTTTGCATTTAATTTATCTTTTTCTGAAAATCTGCTAATTTCATGTGTTAGCCCTACAGAAGAGAATGTTCCTTAGCAACCACCAAAATAACTAATAAGCCTGTATCTAGTAAAAGCTTGAAGGATTTAATTTTTAATTTATATACTTCTTTATTGACCATTAAAATCAAGAGGAATTTGTTCCACTTTTGAATTTCTCCTGATTTCACCTTTTTTGTTGTTAATTTATATGTGGGCTCCTTGTAGAAAAAACAAAACAAAAATAGTATATTTAACATGAATGTCTCTTTTTTCCTGTCGGCCTCTTAGTAACATTGCTCTATATTCATCATATGCTTAAGTTTTTTTTCCCAGCAGAATACCCTGTCAACAGTATATGCTGGGTAAAGAAATTTTTCTAATTCATTGGATACAGAATTCCACATTATTGCTTTTTAATGCTAAGAAGCTACTTTTTTAGATGAAATATATTAGGGTTTTAGGAAAAGGAAATACTTGGAGATTAAATTGATATGGTTGCTATTTCCTCTACTGGTTTAATTTTTTGATTATTTGACCAAGAGGTATCTGAGAAGAGTCACCTGAGCTTTGGGGTGGAAAGTGGTGCTGTCACAGTGAAATGTCCTATCAGACTCCTGTCATTTAGCCTTGGCATATTCACTTGTCAGAGGTTTAAGTTTTCTGCCTATAACATATAAAACTTTATTATTATCCAAATCTCAGACCTGTTTTCTTCACTCTAGTTCTGTTCAACAGCTCTGGGATAAAACCGAAATCCCAGTAAATTTGCTTACTGCTCCCTTGTATTCTGTGGTGTTTGTTGTAAAGTTAAAGACTACTTCTACAAATATATTAATAATAAAAAGAGCACTGGCCACTTATGTTAGTAAAGCTAAGGCAGTGTACACTACAGAGAAACTGCATACTTTCAAAGAGAACTTCTCTCTTGGAATGGAGCTCCTTTACAAAATGGCTGCTTTAGAATTCTATCTTACAGAGGTTTGTGGCAAATTTATAACTTAGTTTCTTTCACAAGAAATAAGTCCTGGAATATCATCCTGTGTAATGCAATGTAAATTACCCTCTACATATATCAGAGGTATTTCTTTTTCTTAGAGGAATTTCTTCAGTAAGGTATTACCCTAACTAAAATAAAGTTTTTTTTTAAATGAAGTATCATTGGTACACAATCTTATATTGGTTTCAAGTATACAACCCAGTGGTTCAACGGTTACCCACATTATTAAATTCTCACCCCAACTAGTGCAGTCACTGTCTGTCAACATAAGAAGATGTTACAGAATCATTGACTATATTCTACCTGCTGTACTACCATCCCCATGAACAGCTTATATTGTGATTGAGAATTTTTGTGCCCCTTTATGCCCCTTACCCTCCCCACCCACCCACCCCAACCCCTCCCCCATGTTAACCACCAGACCCTTCTCAGTGTCTATGAGTCTACTGAAATTTTGTTCATTTTGTTTCATTTTGTTTTGAGATTCCACAAATATGTGAAATCCTATGGTATTTGTCTTTCTCTGCCTGGCTTATTTCACTTAACATAATACCCTCTGGTTCCATCCATGTTGTTGTAAGTGGCAGGATTTCTTTTTTTATGGCTGAATAATATTCCATTGTGTATATGTACCACCTCTTCTTTATCCATTCATCTACTGATGGACACTTAGGTTGCTTCCATTATCTTGGCTATTGCAAATAGTGTGGTGATAAACAAAGGGATGCATATATCTTTTCAAATCAGGGATTTGGTTTTCCTTGGGTAAATTCCTAGAAGTGGGATTACAGGGTCATATGGTATTTCTATTTTTACTTTTTGAGGAACCTCCATACTACTTTGAATAGTGGCTACACCAATTTACATTCCCACCAACAGTGTAGGAAGGTTCCCATTTCTCCACATCCTTGCCAACACTTGTTATTTCTTGTCTTTTGGATAGTGGCCATTCTAACCGGTGTGAAGTGATATCTTATTATAGTTTTGATTTGCATTTCCTTGATAATTAGTGATGTAGAGCATATTTTCATGTGCCTGTTGGCCATCTATATTTTTTTCTTTGGAGAAATATCTGGTCAGGTCTTCTGTCCATTTTTTTAATGGGGTTATTTGTATTTTTGGTTTTGAGGCATATGAATTCTTTATATATTTTTAATATTAACCCCAAAAAAGTGTTTTTGTAAAGCAATATTGAATTACTGGTAGATATATTAACTGTAATAGAACAACTATCTAAATTGGCTAACAGTAGATTCACTTATCAACTGTGATCTGGAAAACCACATATACTGTGTTCAGATTTCATTTATGTTGTCATCCCTTAAAGAGAACAATGTAAAATAACTGGAGTTAAGTTTAAAGATGTATGTAAAGATGTATACATAGTAAGTTACCTGATGTAAATACAGTATGTGCCAAATAGTCAAATAATTTAGGACAGAAGTAATCTTTTCAAAGGGATGTGTATGAGAGAGAGAGAGGGTGATAGAAGGGAGGAAGGGAGATAATGAGGGAAGAATGGAGAGAAGAAAAGAAAAAAATGTTATGGTTGAGATTTAAACTCTTTGAACATTAACAAGTTAGCATTAAGAGCAGTTTACTGTTCAGTTTTCCTCAGCAAAAAGAAATTAACAAGATTGTTAACAGTGAATAAAATAGTTAATAAAAGCAGCCAATTACTAATTCTTCAATTCTTCGTGTCAAAGCACAGATAATAGGAAGGTTCACTTTATTCTTTTTTTTTTCATTTAGATTTTTTTTATTAAGGTATTATTGATATACACTCTTATGAAGGTTTCACATGAAAAAACAATGTGGTTACTACATTTAACCATATTATCAAGTCCCCACCCATACCCCAATGCAGTCACTGTCCATCAGTGTAGTAAGATGCCACAGATTCACTATTTGCCTTCTCTGTGCTACACTGTTTTCCCTGTGATGCCCCGCACCATGTGTACTAAACATAATACCCCTCAATCCCCTTCTCCCTCCCTCCCCACCCGCCCTACACCCCTCCCCCCACACCCCTCCCCCTTGGTAACCACTAGTTCCTTCTTGTAGTCTCCGAGTCTGCTGCTATTTTGTTCCTTTAGTTTTGCTTCGTTGTTATACTCCACAAATGAGGGAAATCATTTGGCACTTGTCTTTCTCCACCGGGCTTATTTCACTGAGCATAATATCCTCCAGCTCCATCCATGCTGTTGCAAATGGTAGGATTTGTTTCTTTCTTATGGCTGAATAGTATTCCATTGTGTATATGTACCACATCTTTATCCATTCATCTACAGATGGACACTTAGGTTGCTTCCATATCTTGGCTTTTGTAAAATGTGCTGCAATAAACATAGGGTTCCATATGTCTTTTTGAATCTGAGAAGTTGTATTCTTTGGGTAAATTCCAAGGAGTGGGATTCCCGGGTCAAATGGTATTTCTATTTTTAGTTTTTTGAGGAACCTCCATATTGCTTTCCACTATGGTTGAACTAGCTTACATTCCCACCAGCAGTGTAGGACGGTTCCCCTTTCTCTGCAACCTTGCCAGCATTTGTTGTTCTTAGTCTTTTGGATGCTGGCCATCCTTACTGATGTGAGGTGATATCTCATTGCGGTTTTAATTTGCATTTCCCTGATTATTAGTGAGGTGAAGTATCTTTTCATGTGTCTGTTGGCCATCTGAATTTCTTCTTTGGAGAACTGTCTTTTCGTATCCTCTGCCCATTTTTTAATCGGGTTATTTGCTTTTTCGGTGTTGAGGCATGTAAGTTCATTATATATTTTGGATGTTAATCCCTTGTCGGATATGTCATTTACAAATATATTGTCCCATACTGTAGGATGCCTTTTAGTTCTTTTGATGGTGTCCTTTGCCATATAGAAGCTTTTTAGTTTGATATAGTCCCATGAGATCATTTTTGCTTTTGTTTTCCTTGCTTGAGGAGATGTGTTCAGGAAGAAGTTGCTCATGCTTATATTCAGGAGATTTTTGCCTATGCTGCCTTCCAAGAGTTTTATGGTTTCATGACTTACATTCAGGTCTTTCATCCATTTCGAATTTACTTTTCTGTATGGGGTTAAACAATAATCCAGTTTCATTTTCTTGCATGTAGCTGTCCAGTTTTGCCAACACCAGTTGTTGAAGAGCTGTCATTTCTGCCATTATATGTCTATGGCTCCTTTGTCATATATTAATTGAGCATATATGGTTGGGTTTATATATGGGCTCTCTAGTCTATTCCATTGGCCTATGGGTCTGTACTTTTTTTAATTAATTAATTATTTAAAATAATTTATTTTGGTATTATTAATCTACAATTACATGTGCAATATTATGGTTATTAAACTACCCCCTTCATCAGGTCCCCCCCACCAACCCCATTACAGTCACTGTCCATCAGTGTAGTGAGATACTATAGAATCACTACTTGTCTTCTCTGAGTTGTACAGCCCTCCCCATGTTCCCCCAACATTACATCTGTTAATCATAGTACCCCTTTTTCCTTCTTATCCCTCCCTTCCCACCCATCTTCCCCAGTCCCTTTCCCTTTGGTAACTATTAGTCCATTCTTGGGTTCTGTGAGTCTGCTGCTGTTTTGTTCCTTCAGTTTTTTTCTTTATTTATGGGTCTGTTCTTGTGCCAGAACCAAATTGTCTTGATTACTGTGGCTTTGTAGTAGAGCTTGAAGTTGGGGAGCATAATCCCCACAGCTTTATTGTTCCTTCTCAGGATTGCTTTGGCTATTCAGGGTCTTTTGTGGTTCCATATGAATTTTAGAACCATTTGCTCTAGTTCATTGAAGAATGTTGTTGGTATTTTGATAAGAATTGCATTAAATCTGTAGATTGCTTTAAGCAGGATGGCCATTTTGACAATATTAATTCTTCCTATCCATGAGCAAAGGATGTGTTTCCATTTTTGGTATCTTCTTTAATTTCCCTCATGAGTGTCTTGTAGTTTTCAGAGTATAGGTCTTTCACTTCCTTTTTAGGTTTATTCCTAGGTATTTTATTCTTTTTGATGCAATTGCTAATGGAATTGTTTTCCTGATTTCTCTTTCTGCTAGTTCATTGTTAGTATATAGGAATGCCACAGATTTCTGCGTATTAATTTTGTATCCTGCAACTTTGCTGAATTCAGATATTAGATCTAGTAGTTTTGAAGTGGATTCATTAGGGTCTGTTATGTACAATATCATGTCATCTGCAAACAGGGACGGTTTAAATTCTTCCTTGCCAATCTGGACGCCTTTTATTTCTTTGTGTTTTCTGATTGCCATGGCTAGGACCTCCAGTACTATGTTGAATAGAAGTGGGGGAGTGGGCATCCTTGTCTTGTACCTCATCTTAAAGGAAAAGCTTTCACCTTCTAGCTGTTAAATATAATGTTGGCTGTGAGTTTGTCATATATGGCCTTTATGATGTTGAGGTACTTGCCCTCTGTACCCATTGTGTTGAGAGTTTTTATCATGAATGGATATTGAATTTTGTCAAATGCTTTTTCAGCATCTAGGAGATGATCATGTGGTTTTCGTCCTTCTTTTTGTTGATGTGGAGGTTGATGTTGATAAATTTTCAAATGTTGTGCCATCCTTGCATCCCTGGAATAAATCCTACTTGATCATGATGGATGATCCTTTTGATGTATTTTTGAATTTAATTTGCTAATATTTTGTTGAATATTTTTGCATCTATATTCATCAGGGATATTGGTGTGTAATTTTCTTTTTTTGTGGTTTATTTGCCTTGTTTTGGTATTCGAGTGATGCTGGCCTCATAGAATGAGTTTGGAAATATTCCCTCTTCTAATCTTTAGAAAACATTAAGGAGGATGGGTATTAGGTCTTCACTAAATATTTGATAAAATTCAGTGGTAAAGCCATCTGGTCCAGAGGTTTTGTTCTTAGGTAGTTTTTTGATTACCAGTTCAATTTTGTTGCTGGTAATTGGTCTGTTCAGATTTTCTGTTTCTTTCTGGGTCAGCCTTGGAAGGTTGTATTTTTCTAGAAAGCTGTCCATTTCTTCTAGGTTATCCAGTTTGTTACCATATAATTTTTCATTGTATTCTCTAATAATTCATTGTATTTCTGTCGTGTCCATAGTGATTTTTCCTTTCTCATTGCTGATTCTGTTTATGTGAGTAGATTCTCTTTTTTTCTTGATACATCTGGCTAGGGGTTTGTCTATTTTGTTTATTTTCTCGAAGAAGCAGCTCCTGCTTTCATTGATTCTTTCTGTTGTTTTATTCTTCTCGATTTTATTTATGTCTGCTCTAATCTTTATTATGCCCCACCTTCCACTGACTTTGGGCTTCATTTTTTCTTTTTCTAGTTTCATTAATTGTGAGTTTAGAGTGTTCATATGGAATTATTCTTCTTTCCTGAGGTAGGCCTGTACTGCAGTATACTTTCCTGTTAGCACAGCCTTTGTTGCGTCCCACAGATTTTGTGGTGTTGAATTATTGTTGTCATTTGCCTCCATATTGCTTGATCTCTGTTTTTATTTGGTCATTGATCCATTGGTTATTTAGGAGCATGTTTTGAAGCCTCCATGTATTTGTGGGAATTTTCATTTTCTTTGTATAATTTATTTCTAGTTTCATACCTTTGTGGTCTGAGAAACTGGTTGGTACAATTTCAATCTTTTTTAATTTACTGACGCTCTTTTTGTGGCCTAGGATATGATCTGTTCTTGAAAATGTTCCGTGTGCACATGAGAAGAATGTGTATTCTGCTGCTTTTGGGTGTAGAGTTCTGTAGATGTCTGTTAGGTCCGTCTGTTCTATTGTGTTGTTCAGTTCCTCTGTCTCTTTACTTATTTTCTGTCTGATTAATCTGTCCTTCAGAGTGAGTGAAGTGTTGAAATCTCATAGAATGAATGCATTGCATTCTATTTCTCATTTCAATTCTGTTAGTATTTGTCTCACATATGTAGGTGCTCCTGTGTGGGGTGCATAGATATTTAAAATGGTTATATCTTCTTGTTGGATTGACCCTTTTATCATTATGTAATGTCCTTCTTTCTCTCTTGTGACTTTCTTTGATTTGCAGTCTATTTTGTCTGATACAAGTACTGCAACTCCTGCTTTTTTCTCCCTGTTAGTTGCATGAAATATCTTTTTCCATCCCTTCACTTTTAGTCTGTGTATGTCTTTGGGTTTAAAGTGAGTCTCTTGTAGGCAGCATATAGGTGGGTCTTGTTTTTTTATCCATTCATTGACTCTGTGTCTTTTGATTGGTGCATTCAGACCATTTACATTTAGGGTGATTATCAATAGGTATGTACTTATTGGCATTGCAGGCTTTGGATTCGTGGTTACCAAAGGTTCAAGGTTAACTTCCTTACTGTCTAAGAGTCTAACTTAACTCACTTGATATGCTATTACAAACACAATCTAAAGGTTCTTTTTTTTCTTCCTCCTTTTTCTTCCTCGTCCATTCTTTATATATTAGGTATCATATTCTGTACTCTTTGTCTATCCTTTGATTGCCTTTGGGGATAGTTAATTTAATTTTGCATTTGCTTAGTAATAACTGTTCTACTTTCTTTACTCTGGTTTTATTACCTCTGGTGACATCTATTAAACCTTTGGAACACTTCCGTCTATAGCAGTCCCTCCAAAATACACTGTACAGATGGTTTGTGGGAGGTAAATTCTCTCAGCTTTTGCTTATCTGGAAATTGTTTAATCCCTCATTCAGATTTAAATGATAACCTTGCCAGATAAAGTATTCTTGGTTTGAGGCCCTTCTGCTTCATTGCATTAAATACATCATGCCACTCCCTTCTGGCCTGTAAGGTTTCTGTTGAGAAGTCTGATGACAGCCTGATGGATTTTCCTTTGTATGTGATCTTATTTCTCTCTCTGGCTGCTTTTAACAGTCTGTCCTTATCCTTGATCTTTGCCATTTTAATTACTCTATGTCTTGGTGTTGTCTTCCTTGGGTCCCTTATGTTGGGAGATATGTACATCTCCATGGCCTGAGCGACTATCTCCTTCCCCAGATTGGGGAATTTTTCAGCAATCACCTCCTCAAAGACACTTTCTATCCCTTTTTTTCTTTCTTCTTCTGGTACCCCTATAATGTATATATTGTCCGTTTGGATTGGTCACACAGGTCTCTCAATATTCTTTCATTCTTAGATATCCTTTTTTCTCCCTGTGCCTCAGCTTCTTTGTATTCCTTTTCTCTAGTTTCTATTTCATTTATCGTCTCCTCCACTATATCCAATGTGCTTTTATTACGCTCCATTGTGCTCTTCAACAATTGGATCTCCAAGCACAATTCATTCCTGAGTTCTTTAATATCTTTTCATACTTCCATGAGCATGTTAATGATTTTTATTTTGAACTCCCTTTCAGGAAGATTCATGAGGTCGATGTCATTTAAATCTTTCTCAGGACTCATATTAATAATTTTACTCTGAACTAAGTTCCTTTGGTGTTTCATATTTGTATATGGTGCCCTCTAGTGTCCAGAAGCTCTGCTCTCTGGAGCTTCTCAGCCCCTGAAGCAACGTCGTGGGATGCAGGGGAGTGGCATTGGTGGGTGGGGGGAGGAAAGAGCTCTTTCCTGCTTCCTGGCTGCTATGCCTGTCTCTACTGCCTGAACCAGTGGGCCGAGCACACAGCTATAAGCCTCTATGCTTTGCGTTTGTAGTTGCTGTAGACAGATCTTCCCTCTGGTTGGCCTATGACCAGGGTCGGGTTTGCCGGTTTGCCAGCCAGGTGGTGCTGGCTGGGAGTAAGGCAAAGTAGGCTGCATATCACGGAGGGGGGGGTCCTAGGAGCTGTGTAGCCAGCCATGGAGCTGGAGCACCTGAAGATCGTCTAAGGAGGAAGGATTCTTTTTCCTCCTTAAATATGAGAGTGTATATGGCAAAGCTCCCAACCTGCTGAGCAGAGTACACCTGGACAATTTTGTCTACCTGTCCTCTCTCCTGATCAGTAAGCTCTGTGCAATTCTTGCCCCTTTAGTAGCCCTCTTGCTAAGGGCTTCCTTGTTAGGAAGTATCTCAGACTGCCCACCTTTCTATTGTCCCAGAGCCACCGGATATGGATCCCTGCTTTCTACAAGCAGCTGGAATCTCAGTCTCTCCAAGAATTCTGCCAGTCTTAGCTTTCCAACCCCGTAATCATGAAAGTATCAAGCAAGCACCATGAAATGTAGGTTTGTCCTCCCAGAGCAGATCTCTGGAGTTAGGTATTCAGCAGTCCCAGGCCTCCACTCCCTCTCTGCTCTGTTTTTCTTCCTCCCGTTGGTGAGCTGGGGTGGGGGAAGGGCTTGGGTCCCGCCGGGCCACAGCTTTGGTATGTTTCCCTGTTCTGTGAGGTCTGCTCTTTTCTCCAGGTTTATGCAGTCTGGCGCAGTCCTCTTTCCTATTGCTCTTTCAGGATTAGTTCTATTAATTACATTTTCATATTATATGCGGTTTTAAGGGGAAGCCAGTGTCTACCTCTCATGCCGCCATCTTTAATCCAATCGGATTGCTGTATCCTTTATAAGGTTTAATTCTGGAAGGTTTTGCTTAACATTACGTTTAGTTAGCCAACCTCATAAGCCAGTTTCCCAGCAACATTCATTTAGGTAGCTCTCCTCTATACTCTAATGGGAATAGAAAATTGAAAGTTTGGGTAGAACATCTGATTACTGAAATTTTCAAATACTGGAACTTTTGTTTATTTTTACTCTTAACTTCAACTTATTCCCATAGCCTAGTCATTTGAAAGCGATGATTAGAGATAACATCTATGAAAAAAATGATTTAACAGAAAGGGAAATTAAGAAATCAGCCTAATTTACAATTGCATTAAAACAAATAAAATACCTATGAATAAATGTAACCATGGTGGTGAAATACCTGTACTTTCAAAAGTATAAGACATTGATGAAAGAAATTGAAGAAACCATAAATAAATGAAAATCTATTCCATTCTTATGGATAGGAGGAAGAATTAAGGATTAACACTGTTAAAATGGCCATACTGCTTAAAGGAAACTACAGATTCAGTGCAATCCCTATCAAAATACCAATGGCAGTTTTCACTGAACTAGAGCAAATAACCCTAAAATTTGTATGGAATCTCAAAAGACCCTGAATAACCAAAGCTTCTTTCTTTTTGAGAAACAACAACAAAGCTGGAGGTGTCACACTCCCTGATTTCAAACTGTACTACAAGCTGTAGTAATTAAAACAGTATGGTATTGGCACAAGAACAGATACAGAGACCAATAGAACAGGAGAGAGAGCCCAAATATAAACCCATGTCTTTATGGTCAATTAATATATGACAATGGAGGCAGGACTATACAATGGGGAAAAGACACTCTCTTCAGTAAATGCTGTTTGGGAAACTGGACAACTACATGCAGAAGAATGAAAGTGGATCACTGTCTTACACCATGCACAAAAGTAAACTCAGAATGGATTAAAGAAGTAAATATAAGATCAGAAACCATAAAGTTCCTAGAAGAAAACATAGGCAGTAATTTCTTGAATCTAGAAATTTTTTTTCTGGATATGTCTCCCCAGACCAGGGAAACAAAAGCAAAAATAAACAAGTGGGACCACATGAAACTAAAACCTTCTGCACAGCAAAGAAAACCACCAACAAAATGAAAAGGCAACCTACTATATGGGAGAATATATTTGCAAACAAGATATCTGATAAGGGATAATATCCAGCATATGTAAAGAATTCACACAACTCAACACAAAAAAATAATTCAGTAAAAAAAATGGGCAGAGTACCTGAATAAACATTTTTCCAAAGAAGACATGCAGATGGTCCATCTGTTTCATGACTGATGCTCTGCATCACTAATCATCAGGGACATGCAAATCAAACCACAATGACATATCACCTCACACTCAGTCAGAATGGCTACTATTTAGAAGACAAGAAATATCAAGTGTTGGTGAGGATGTGGAAGAAACGGGACCTGGTACACTGTGGTGTGATTGCAAATTGGTGCAGCCACTGTGGGAAGCAGTATGAAGGTCTCAAAAAATTAAAAATAGAAATACCATATGGCCCAGCATTCTACTTCTGGGAATTTACCCAAAGAAAACAAAATCCCTGATTTGAAAAGATATATGCACCCCTATGTTTATTGCTGCATTATTTACCATAGCCAAGATACAGAAGCAACTGAAGTATCCATCAAGGGATAAATGGATAAAGAAGATGTGGTACATAAACACAATGGAATATTATTTCAGCCATAAAAAAGAAAGAAATCTTCCCATTTCAGACAACATGGATAGACCTAGAACGTATTATGCTAAGTGATACAAATCAGTCATAGAATGAGGGATACCATATAGTTTCACTTACATGTGAAATCTGATAAACAAAACAAACAAAACAAATAGACTCCTAAAGAGAACAGATGGTTGGTTACCATGGGAAGGGGAGATTGGTGAAATATGTGAAGGGGATAAAGAGTTACTAACTTCAAATTATAAAATAATTTAGTCACAGGTGGAAATATAGCATAGGGAATAGAGCACTAAATACTAGAAAATCTGTGGTGACAGATGGTAACTACATTTATCATGGTGATCATTTAGTAACGTATATAATGAATCACTAAGTTGTTCATCTGAAACCAATATATTATATATAAACTATATTTCAATTAAAAATTTTTTTATTTAAAAAATAAAACAACCTGATGAAGGGGGTAGTTTAATAACCATAATATTGCACATGTAATTGTAGATTAATGATACCAAAATAAATTATTTTAAAAAATTTCCAAGCAGAAAAAATAAAATAAAATAAAATAAAACAGCAATGAGATACCACTATACAGCTATTAGAATGTTGTAAATCCAAATCACTGACAGAAATTCTAGCAAGATATAGAGCAATAGGAACTCTGATTCATTGACAGTGGAATGTGAAATGGCACTGCCACCTCAAAAGGTAGTTTGGTACATTCTAACAAAACTAAACACGGCTTACTATATGATTCACCAGTCATGCTCCTTCGTATTTGCCCAAATGAGTTGAAAACTTGCATCCATATAAAACCTGCACATAAATGTTTATAGCAACTTTAATCAAAACTGCCAAAACCTGGAAGCAACCAAGATGTCCTATAGATGTGAATGGATAAATTGTGGTTCTCTACACAATGGAATATTAATCAGTGCTAAAAAGAAATGGATCATTAAGTCATGAAAAGATATGAAGGGAACTTGAAATTCATATTACCAAATGAAGAAAGCCAATGTGAAAAGACTCCATGCTGTATGAATCCAGCTATATAACATTTTGGAAAAGGCAAAAATATGATGACAGTAAAAAAGATGAGTACCAGTAAAAAGATAGTTGCTGGGATTTTGAGGGGAGGGAGCCTAGGGGATTTTTAGGGTGGTGAAATTATTCTGTATACTATGTAATGATGAATACATATCCTTAGGCATTTGTCAAACCCCATAGAATGTAAACACAGAGTGTTACATTAGGGAATGTAAACTATGGATGTCATTGATAATGATGTGTCAGTGTTGGTCAGTTGTAACAAATGAACCACTCTGGCTAGTAGATGGAGGGAGATGCTGGGGGAAAGGGGTGCAAGCAAGAATCTAGGATCTCTATGCATTTTCCACTCAGTTTTGCTGTGAACTTAAAATTGCTCCAAAAAAATGCAGTCCATTAATTTAAAAAAAAATAGTAACATCTACTAGTTAGCCACTAGTTATGGTTTTCTCTTTTTTCTCTATTTTTGTACTCTTTGTAATAGAGATACCAGTAAGCAGTGAAGTGTCAGAGAACTCGCTGGCCATTAGGAGAAGCAAAAAGCATTATTATTTGCATAAAATGAAACTCTCCGCATGCCATTAATATTTAATACATATTTGTATTCAGTTTTACAATCTGATCATGTATACAGATTTGCTAATATATAAACACTCCCCTAGTCTCATCTTGTTAAAGTAACTGTTATTTCACCACCTTTTCAATAATAGTTAAATGCTGGTCATTTTAGTATTATAAATCATAATCTCATATTGCACTGCATACTTAAAATTCTCCACAAATGCATGCTTAGTTTAACATAAAATAATAGCTTATTATAGCAGTTTTGAATATTTGAAATTCATATTTAAGAACTACATTGAAGATTTAAATACGGGATAATTAGGATGACATAATAAGGCATGAGTAGCTAGCAGTTTTGGAATTGACAGCTGCTTGTGTTGCCTCTGATACTTTATGTATCTTTGGTTAATTGGTAAATAGACCTTTTTCACCTAAACATTTAAAGGTTTTCTTAGATCCCAAAAGACATTTTAAATAAGGAAGATGTATCACAGAGTATGTATATCCTTAGGACTAAAGGTGGTTATTGTTTTAGAATTTGTGACTGACAGTAAACCCTTGGGCAGCTATGTAGGTACTATATCTACTATGTAGGTATTATTTCTTAACTTCCTGCTTAATTTGAAGAGTTATCAAAGCATAAAGAATTAAGCTATTTTTATAATCTTAATGATATTCAAGAGAGAGTCTTTATAATGATACTTAAGACAATTCTTAAACCTACTTTTGAGGAAATACTTCAGGTTGAGCATAAAAGACGAACTCCCACAGCAATGGGTGAAATTAGAATGCCTGGGCATTACCACTGCTGCTACTGTGACCACCGTGAAAAGCCATTAAGACCTTTTTATTACTTCACTGTTAGCCAGTTAAGCAATTTACTATTGCTCTTAAAGCAAACAAAAAGCCAAATTTTTACATCGTGGAAGCTACCATTGATAGATACTTGGAGGGACGCTGCCTCCACGCACAAGATGTATTTTATCACAGCAGACTGTGTATAGTGTGCCTGGAGGCTTTCCCTTTTCTTTATATTTTCAAATGCCTTATAAATAATATTATTAGATGCAATGTGAGTTTTTAGTTCATATTTTCAATATACAGTAATAAAATATTAAAAGCAAAACACTAAGAGAAATACAGAGTCCACCTTTGGAAATTTAAAAGCTTCTATTTCAGGATCTCCAAGCTGAGTTTTTTCTCTCTTTCATTCATCTTATGATGAACTGTTATAGGTGGGAAGAGAAAATAAGAAAACCACAGAGTTTTTGTAATCTGATCCAAATTTGGTTTTGATCATGATTTACTAGTGGTGTGACCTTAAATTACTTAAACTCTCAGGACAATAGTTTTCTCTTTTGTACAATGAAGATAATAAAACCAGTTTAAAACCAGTTTCATAGTATTGTTGTAAAAACTAAAAAGGATAATGTTGTTAAGGCTCCATCCCATTTATTACTTCACTGTTAGCCAGTTAAGCAATTTACTATTGCTCTTAAAGCAAACAAAAAGCCAAATTTTTACATCGTGGAAGCTACCATTGATAGATACTTGGAGGGACGCTGCCTCCACGCACAAGATGTATTTTATCACAGCAGACTGTGTATAGTGTGCCTGGAGGCTTTCCCTTTTCTTTATATTTTCAAATGCCTTATAAATAATATTATTAGATGCAATGTGAGTTTTTAGTTCATATTTTCAATATACAGTAATAAAATATTAAAAGCAAAACACTAAGAGAAATACAGAGTCCACCTTTGGAAATTTAAAAGCTTCTATTTCAGGATCTCCAAGCTGAGTTTTTTCTCTCTTTCATTCATCTTATGATGAACTGTTATAGGTGGGAAGAGAAAATAAGAAAACCACAGAGTTTTTGTAATCTGATCCAAATTTGGTTTTGATCATGATTTACTAGTGGTGTGACCTTAAATTACTTAAACTCTCAGGACAATAGTTTTCTCTTTTGTACAATGAAGATAATAAAACCAGTTTAAAACCAGTTTCATAGTATTGTTGTAAAAACTAAAAAGGATAATGTTGTTAAGGCTCCATCCCATCACAGTGGATGATAAATATGTTATTTCTCTTCTCTTTCCCCCTTTACCCCTGGTCATGCTCACTGGATATATTTGAAATGAAGTGGATTACGGTTTTATTGGTCAGTTCTAAGCTTCCGGATAAGCTGCTACTCTAAACTATTGCATAGGATATTTCTTTTGACTCTAACGTACAAATGAACAGTGGGAAATCTTATTATAATAAAAATTTAAAGAATGGTTATGTATTTCCACATGATAGCCCTTAGTAACAGTTTTTTGTTGATCAGCTTTCAACAGATGAATATTGTTACACAACAAATGCTCTCTTTGTTCCCTGTTCTTGTCACAATTGCTCAATTTAATAAGAGGTAATTGATTATACTGTTTGCTTTGTGTGTCAGGGAACTGGAGAGGGCAGCTGAGCTATAGTGGATTCCCCATGCACATCAACCTTTTACCTCCTCCAACCTGCCTCAGTTATTTCTGACAGAAGGACACATGTAAATTACCACATTGCTCCCAAATAAAGCAACATCTAGAAATGTTTAATTGCTTAGGGAAAACTGGTAGAGAATTGGAGTTGTGTGTTTCCTTTTCTCTCTCCTTCCTCGATTTTTATTAATGGGACAAGGAAACAGAAAATGGAGGCATTGACTGTGTGCTTGTATACTGAGAACAACCCCCCTCGTTTCTAAAGGTTAGAGTTTCGTCTTCAGTTTTTAGCAGATGATCTTGTCCCTCCAGAGATCATTTTTATTAGTACTGATAATACCAGCAAGTAACATTAATCAAACACCTTCCAGAGACAGGCAGCTTACTAAGGGCTTTTACATGCATTATCATCTCATTATTGCTCAGAATATCAGCACTATTACTATTTCTTAATTATATGGATGAGAAAACCAAGGATGAGACAGCTTATGTAATTTACTTGTGTCACACACAGTTAGCAGAGCCAAGCATCAAACCAGGTTATTCTGAACTCTGGAGTATGTTTGTTAACCATTACACTATACATCCTTCCTCTAAGGACAAAAATGGAGGCTAGAAAAGCAGGAACCCTGTAGTCTTCAGTAATGCCCTTGGCCTACACACCATATATTCCAAATGTGTTGAGCTGATACTTGAAACCTACCACATACTGATTCACATCTGCCTTTGAAACCTTATCTCCTACCGTACCCAATATCAATGCACCACTCTGGCCAGGCTAATTTTATTTTCCTTGTAGAAAAAAAAATATTTCACTTTGCCTATCCAAATCCAATCCATCTTGTCCATGAAGACTTTTCTGTCTGCAGAAAGAATTTTATTCTATTACAGTCCCAATATCACTTATTATTGCATTATGTGACAGACATAATGTACTATATATTCCAACCTGCATGTGTGGCAAGGAGATAGTGTGTCTGGCACATGATTGATTCCAGTGCATATTTGTTAACTTCCATTATTGTCCTTTAGTGATCAAGGGCATGTACTTTGGAGCCAGACATACCTGTTTTTGAATCCTGTCATCTCCATTTCTAGCTGTGAGAATTAAATCGAATCGCTAAACCGCTCCACACTTTAGTTACCTCATCTAAAAACCAGGGATAATTATAGTCCTAGGTCATTGACTTATTATGAAGATGAACTGGGATATTCTATGTCTAGGACATAGGGAGTACCTACTAAATATTAGCTACTATTATTATAAAATAATTTTTAGTAAATATTAGTATTATAACGATTATATATTACTATATTACTAGTTCTGTAAGCCCCCCCTCATACACATTACAGGCATTTAGTAAATGCTATTGGTTTTTTTTTTAATTGAGATAAAATTCATATACCATCAAATTCATCAAATTTTAACTGCAGGATTTTAGCCAGCTTCACTGCTGCAAGCTATAAACTACAGGGACCTGAGGGCTTATTGGAAAGAGAGTTACCAGGCTGGGGTCACCACCACTGCAGGAAGAACTTGAGACAAATGAACACTTGAAAGAAAAGTTCATATTTTATTGCTGTTCCCTAAATCTACCTTCTGATCTTGGAAAAAAACAAATCTCAAATATTCATCCAAACAAATAGTTTGATTTAGTTGTTAGTAACACCTTTTAAAACATTATTTGAATTGTTTAGAAAATTAAGGTAAGATTATTCATAATTACAATTCAGTTGTGTATTCTCAAAATGAGACAAGATGAAGCATAACTCATATTTTTAGATGTATCTGAAATCATCCTCACTTTGGGTAATAGTAAATATCAGTGAACGTTTAGGAGCACTTGAAACACTTATTTTTGGTTAGGGAAACTTTAAGTGATTGTGTTGTATCAAAGAACAAAATTGAACTGAGTGTATTTTAAAGATCTTACTGGCTTTATTCAACAATTCATGAATGGGGCAATCCAGGCTAGTAGAGAGAAAGGAGCTCAAGAAGCTGTACCGAATGAAAAACTTTCATAAGCAGACAGGAGCAGGAACAAGGACTTACACAAGGCAAAAAAGTGGATTGGTTACTGCAAGGTACTTCCCTTTAGGTTAGGGGTTGGCCAGGGTCTGTCAGGCAGATAACTAGTACTTATCAGACAATTCCAGATGATTGGTTTAAGATTCCATTTCTGGGAGAACCGAAACTGTAATTAAGTCTATTTGGTAACATGGGCTTAGCATAAGCAACTCCATTTTAGGCCTGTGGTCTTGTTCTTAACAGTTGGCTGTGGATTTTAAAGTTAGAAATGAGGTAAAAAGCTGAATCGTGAAAGAGTTGCAGCTCCTCTTTCATAGTCTCTGGAATCTACCTCACCCTTTTTCTTTGTAGTGAGATGCAAATGAGGAAGTAAGATACCCAGTACTTGTTTACCTCCACTGGGTTTTCTTAGTTTAACGCCAGGATTTTTTTTTTTAAGGAATCTGTGTTTTCTAAGGTTTTGAGTTTGCCTAACAATTGCTACGAAAGATAGGAAAGATAATGAGCTGAATGGCTGGAATTTGACACAAGAATAATGGTTTTCTTTATTTACCTTTACATGACTTTAAAGAGAACTGAGATTTCGCTTATCTTTGACTTTTTGTTCTTTTCCCTTTGTAAAAACTCAGTATGTGTTACTGGACTATTTTGAAATCCGAAATATTCTGAAAAGCTTTCTTCTCTTGATAACTTCTGTGATTTCTCATTCTCATTTTATCTTAGAGCACTTGGGTTTTGTAATATGCAGTCCTAAGTGTGAATAGAAACCTATTTGAAATATTGGTGATTAAGAAACTACTTGTTGAATTTTGTCTTACAGTTTTTAAATCTGTGTCAATACCAAGAACATTTTGTGAAGATCCTTTACAATTGAGTCGTGTGTACTTCATGAATGTTTATATTGAATTATTCAGGAACGTCCATAAAGACATTCATTAGTGGTTAGACAAGGCCATTGGGGAAGGAAGAACAGGGTCTCTCCAGGGCTCTGCCTGTACATGTGGGGCCACAGAAGACCTTTCTGCCCTCTAGACCATATTTCTGTCATGGTGGTTTTGTCCTCCTTTCCATCTTATACTGATTTTATGGCTGTTGTGATGAGAATGTTCAACAAGTAGAACCTGAGGCATGGGAAAAGGGTCTTAATGGCCGCTCTGGTGGAGTGTGATAATTCCTTAATGATTGTGATCCTTTTTAATGTATTTGCTGCTTTGACTAGCGAGTAAGAAAATGCTACTCCCACAATGAAACGACTTTGCTGCATTTGGGGAGAACCCAGAGAGAACCATGTTCACATCTTATTCAGAATAGCCTTTTCTTGATTTTTGTTTTGGCTGTGTCTACATCTGACACTTGAGGATGTTCTCTGAAGGCCGGGACAGGTTTATTAGACTCATACTCCTTCAGTAGGACCCAGATATATTTTTGTTAAAAAGTAATAATCCTAGAAGAATGATTGTTGGAACCAAATTAGCTACCAGAGTAAAATCTTTCTGGGTGAAATCTTAAAGCATTTAAAAATGGAGATATTTTATCGTTGGTATTTTCTTATCTTAATGAGATCTGGAGAGGTTTCAAAACTTATTTTATAGCCAGTTTGGCCTCTGAATAGAAAGACTGTAAAGAATGACTAATAAATGAAGTATAACAACTGTCACTGGATCCTTTTTTATAGGCAAATAAGATATTAGAAAATCCAAAGGGTCCAAGTAGACTGCATTTGTTGGGACACATTATAGCAACCTTGGGGGAATTTTTTTGACATCTGGGATTAATGTTACCCTTTGTTTTTTTATTCTGATAGAGACTGAAAAGGTATTTCCACCTTCAAATCCTCATAAGCCTATTTAGTGGAGGGAAAAAGGACACACTGCTTTTGACATAGCACATGTGAAAACCTCTGATCTATTCCATCCCTCTCAATTTACATGTCCATGAGGAAATTGAAACCTAGAGAGGTTAAATGACTTGCCCTGGGATAGACAGCCAGCTAGTTCCTGCTTGAACTGGGGACTACCTGTTGGTTACTACCGAAGCTGTGTTTTCTGCTGCCGGTTGGATACGCAATCCTCTGCTGGTAAACTGTAGCAGCCAGCTGTGTTCTCGACACTACACCCCTTGATCTCAGGTAATTTCCCCATCCCCATGCCTTTTTCAGTGGGGTTGCACAGTGGGAAGTAAATAACTGCAGGAACTAAGGTAGAAACAATCCTGGGAGATCAGTGGGTCTCAGTTCGCTGGGGGAAAGACAAGAGTAAGACTTGGAAGGGGGTAAAGGACTGTATGTAAACAGAACTGAGTACAAAGGCTCCTGAAGTATGGGAGGGTGTTGCAGCTATTATATCTGAGACTATTGTAATATTGTAGGTATTATTTCCGGGAAAATGTCTTCAGGAAGAGAAAGCCAATACAGTTTTTTTTTAATAGATCATCAGTTTTTAGTCATGATCAAAGTATGCAAATTCAGAATTTGCTTTTTGTTAGGATCACAAATATATATTTAGTTGTATGAGCAAAGAAACATATGAATAGTCCTTTCCAGACTCCAAAAGTAAGTATGGAAGAACATTTTAAGGGTGACAAAAAAAATGAGGGGATGTACATCAAACTTAAGGAGTCCTTACTCTAAAAAATGTGTGCACTGTGGCTACAGCAGAGGACCTCTTAGATTTAGAAATGAAATGCTATGGATAATTCTAGCCACTGTGGGTAATTAGAACAATCTTTGCAATAAATCAGAAGCCTTTAAAAATACCTAATTGTTTACCTAAGAACCTGTGTGGAATTCTAAAAAGGACTGAACTATTAGAAGCTGTTAGCTTCTGTTTGCTAAATGGTAGAACTATCTTTACAGCCTTTGCTTATGTTTCTTAAAAGTGTTTTGCACCTTGATAGCTGTGATGCCTTAAGTGTTTTAAGAGTTTAATACACACCGCCTAAAAGATTTGATACTGTTTCCCCACTCCTTCTTTTGCTTGGGTTACAGTGTTCCTACCGAGAAGATTACCTATTGTCACGCTGAATGTGCTCTCCCGGAGGTGCATGAGCAACTAACTGCTCAGGCGCGGTTATAATTCTTGTTTGCCCTTGGGTGGTTGCCAGCAGAGAGTAAGGCATTATGGGAAGTAGTCTCTTTACCTTCCACAACAGGTGTCTTTGTCAGAGCACCTTATTCAGATACCAGGGTGGAAGCACTGAGTCACTGTTGCAAAGAAAAATATGAAAGCAAGAGGAATTGCTTTCACATCTAGAAAATGGTGCCTCAAGATAAATCTGAAATCTTCGGGTGCTAATGAATGCATGAAGAGGTTCACAGTATCTTTTAAAGTACTTCTGAAAATATAAAAAGGAATTTAAAAGGTACGAACTGCCCAGATGCCTTAGAATATTTTGTCTCCTGGTTATCATTTAATTTTTACTCATTAGTCAGTGTTAAGATAAATGTGCTGGAAAAGTATTTGACAGAAATAATATTTAAAAGACAAAGCTGCACTGAAGGAAAAAAAATGAAGTAAAAATGCTTTACTGGCTCCAACAAGGATCAAACAATTTGAAGCTGTTTTAATCTTGAGGATTTATTTAAAGTATTGCATTTTCTGTTTAAGCCTATTAGACTTACTTACTTCTGTTTCCTAGCAGTAAGATGGGTTTCCCTCTTTGTGTGTGTGTGTGTGTGTGTGTAATCCAAAAGGCTATAGCAATTGCAAAACTCTCCTAAACACGTTTAAATGGAACAAGGTACTATTTAAGTAATCATAGTAGTGTAGGTGAAGATACTTTAGGAAAAACAGACACTATAAATCCCATCCTAAGTTTTGTTTTGTGGAAAGCAAACAGACTTAAAGAACATAATACTGCTAGGACTAAAAATTCCAACCAGTGTCTGTATTTGATTGTAGACAGACACTGTCAAATTGATTTTTTATTCTAACATAATATTTCACATGGAACTGTAGTGTCGTAAACTGTAAAAAGCAGAGAGTAGCTAATTAGAAGTGTTGGAAAAACAACTTTTGGAGGCACTTTATTTGCTCCCCTCCTTTTTTATTTGCATAGTACTTTTTTTCTTGCAATTAGCATACATTATTATTTCCTGATATTTAGGCAGTCTTGTAATGATATTTAAGGGCAGCTATCAAAATTTTTCATCAGGCCACACTGAGGTACATTTACAGTCTCCAGCCTACTTAAAAGAAATGCTTCTGGTGGCTAAGGTACAAACGTTTCATGGCTATTTGCCAACTTAGGTAATTAAAAGAAACCTTTAAGCTTAAAAATAAAAGATGAAGAGAACTTTTACATGGGAGAAAAACAATCAGTTTAGAAATGAGACCTTTGTGTTGCTTTCTGAATAACAACAATAAACCAAGTTCTCAAAATCAAGAATTCTGTTTACAACATTTGTGTTTTTTTAGTGGGAAAAGGGGAAATGCTTGTTAATTGATTTTGCAGTCCCTGTTTCATTTTTATATTTTGGTACTTTTTTTTTTTAACAGAAATACTCAGAGGGAGAAAGGATCTTTTTTTTCCCCATACTTCAAGGAGATAATTTTTAACTGCATCAGGAATTCAATAAATTCTGAAAAACTAAAGGTTGCCATCTGTTTTCTGTGATTGTGAAAAAAAAGAAAGTCTACTTCTCCAAGAAGAAATTTGATATAAGTAATATTGAAGAAGATAAAACTTTAACAATTTCTAATTACCAAGAAAATAACATAAACCAGTTTTTTGTGTTGTGTAGTTTTTGTTTTTGTTTTTTTTCAGTTTTGCTAGAGGATATTTCCATTTAGGAAACTTTTTTATTTCTCTTTTGGAAATTTAAAGATTTCCCTAAACTGAATTTTTCCAGCTGCCGTGTTAAGAATGCAGAAGGTGTTTATAGTATATACTTCCTCCATAGATAAGAGGCCTCCCTTAGTTTTCTCCTGGCAGTAAATTGCTAGACAGGCGTGTGATAGCAGCTGCTTTTTTTTTTTTCTTCCTTCTGGATTTTTGACACTCCACCCTCAAACTCAGGTGGGTGTGTGTGTGTTGGCACTGAGCTGCGGGAGTATTTTTCCTCGGATAGTCTGGTGTGAAGCCGGGGCAGCAGCTGCTGCTGTGGAAAGGCCAGCTGGCAAGATGATGGAAGAGATCTCCATTATGGTAGCCTATGACGCCCATGTTTTCAGCCAGCTGCACGATGAAGACCTCCTTACTAGTCTGGTGGCCATCAGCAAGCCCAGGTCTATGGTAGGTGGTGCCTTGCACACTACTCTGGGGGCTGGTTTTTCTTTCCAATATGATAGTTAATGCTCCTGTAGCAATTGAGGTATTGCTTCCTGGGAATTAAAATAGAAGTATTGTTGGCTTTATGTTATAGGCTGTAACAAGGCCTACAGGTTTTCAGTAGTTTCTTTATATAACTAAGCATTACTATATGTTGGTAGTACATTTGAAGTATCTTAGGAGTGAAATTTAGGTTAATGCTTTCATATGTAGCAAGGTTGAGAGGAGCTTTATAGTGCCAGACATCCCATTGTCCCACATGTTGCCTTGTGTGTATGCATTTGATTATTAGGTGAGGGCTACCTACATTTACACACGTGTAATTCAGTCTTTTTGAAGTATGAATATTTTTACCTGGACGTCATAACATCAACACTGAGAATTGAACTCTCTAAAAATCAAATAACTTTCAGAGTCTTTATTACTAAGAACTACTATGAAAGTAACTTCTAGTGTAATTATAGTTTGTATTTAATATTTGTAATTTTTTTTTTTTTACTGTTCCCTGAGGGTCTTCATCTATGTTCTGGTATAAAAGAAAATGAAGTTCTTGTAGATGTTTGTTGATTCTTTGTAAATGTTATCCTTATGATGGCTATTAAGTTTAAGGTATCAGTAATTCTATACCTTTTAAACAAACTTTCCTACCATCGTACCTCTTACTCTTTATATTTAATAGTACTCGTCACAAGCAACAGAATGAAAGTTTACATCATAACAATTAGCTTACTAGTTTGAAAACTTGATTCTGTTTTAAGGCATGGGAACCTTAAAAACATAATATGGCAATTTCTTCAAGCAATAAATTGCAATAAAAATATAAAGAAGTGACTCATAGATTGATTGAAAAAGACTTAAAGGTTATATCAACCAGATGCAGTGTACTGACCTTGTTTAGATGCTGATAAAAACATCTATAAGATAATCGGGGGAAATTTTGACCACTAATTAGGTACAATAGAATAGAAATGATATTAAGACAATTATTCAGTTGTGCAGTAACAGTGTTATAAATATGTTAAAAATGGTAATTTAGAGATACATACTGAAATAGTTCTGGATGAAATGTCTGCAAAGGTTCAGAATGATTTGGTAGAAGGGTTGGTGATCTGGATGAAAGTAAAAGACTGTGGTAATTGTTGAAACTGGGAGATGAGTACATAAGGATTCATTATACTCTCCCTTCTTTCACAGATGTTTTGTAGATGCAGCTTAAAGAAATCAGCTAGAAAAGCAAAAGCAAAACAAATACAGATCCATAATGTACTCCTACAAGTGTTCTTAATACAGAAACATCTAGCCTATTGCATTCTTTTCCTATTTAATATATATAATTTCTATTTTTACAATTATATACATAAATGGAGATTATTATCAATCCTTAGTTAACCACAATGTATGTAGCAACTCAGGGTAGGGATAGTCCATCATTGTGGATAACCTTTCAACTTCATTTTAGCCATTAATCTCACAGTATTCCACCATGAAAACTTATCCAAAGAATTCAGAATTCTACCTCATTTCTTTCTGATGGTCTTATCAAGACCCTCTTTAGGAGTCTAAGCTGAGTCTTCAAAAACTTGTAGGCATTTTCCAGGCCAAAGGAAAAAAGAAACAAGAACAGAGATGTAAAGTGGCACAGTGTAGAGGGCAGAGCGGGCTGAAGAGGTAAATAGTGACAAGTCATAGAGAGCATCTTATGCCCAGGGAGTACAAGATGCTGTGTGGAGTGGGTATATGCTCACACACATGCAGGAGAGAGGGAGAGAGAATGAATTAATATTAATGTGCTTACCAGGAAACACTGTTCCCTTTATGAATATTCAATATATTCATATATATTATGCCTTGATGCAACTTTATCTCCCCCAAAGGGGACTTCTACTCCTAACTCTGCAGCTTATTTGATGTGAAATTTGGTCAATAATAAGGGAAAACTCAGAGGTGTGATGACACAAAATAGTTCTCTGTATACCAAACTTTTAAATAATACATATGTTGCAGTGTTAAATTTAATTATACAACTTTCTGGAGATACTTATCTTGATCAGATAAAAGAGTTGACTGGTATAGGCTTTTGGAGGTGATATTTGGGTTATCTGGAAAAGTTACGCTAAAATTGTGCTAAGATAAATTATTTATTATTTGCTTTTGATTCCATAATGAATTTTTTGCTTTGAGATGAACCTTTTAAATTGTATGAGATAAACACTCAGATTTTATGTAGTATAAAATAAATTGCTTCTTAACCTGATACTGCACTGTGAAGCAAATTACATTTTTGATAACATGAAATCCTTTGGGTTTGGGTTGACTATTAGAAAGGGTATTTAGAAGTTTTCTTAATACAGAATTAATTATCATTCTGTAATTGGACTCTTTCATAATGGGGGGTATCTTGGCTCCTTAAACAGCAAAATCCCATACAGTGGTTTTGGTGTGGACACTGAATTTTTTCTTGTTTATAAGTAGCCCTGTGGCATTCTGACATTTTTGACAGAGACTCATAGTAAAAAAATACATTGCAAGCCATTATGCACACAAGACTGAAAGAAAATTTGTCTTAATTTGAAATACTGTCGCTACATGTGATATATTGTTTTTTCTATTCTATTTAATCATTTAAAGGCTAGTTATGAGTCACTAAATTGATTTCAGATATATCTCAATCCGTACTTTGCAAAATATGGCTATATCCTACCGATTCTTTAAAAATGAATAATAATGCAAGAAAATCATAAATTCCCTTACATGGGTCCTTTTAGACAAATCACAAGTACGAAAAAAGGATGAGGAAGCTGGACATCTCATCTTCCAGATCACCCACACAAACACAAAGTGAACTGCCTAGACCTACGTTGTGTTTACTAAGACAGACTAAAGCCTAGAGTCACCACTAGCAGAACTTAAGAACTTTTAAAACATGAATAAGTTGATATGTAAGATGAAACTCCAGTACAAAGTGACTCCAAAATGACCCATTTAGAAAGGTGTCTCAATGGACACAGCATCCCTGCTTCCCCTTAATCCAACAGATCACATTTTCTTTGGTTAGTCACTGGTCAAAATTAACTGGTTTGCATTTTCAGACAAAAATTGTCCCGCCCCCACCCCATCCCCACCCACCACTCCCCACCCCTCTCTGCCCAAGGTGTTCACCCAGGGAGTGGTGGTAACAACTGAGGGAGGAGCCTCAAGTTCCTCTGCCTCAGGGCCTGTCAGTGGAGTGGCCAGCATTCCTCTACCACTTCTACCATTTCCAATTATTTTTATACCTGACTAGTATAAATAACAGGAAAAGATCACACCTGTTACATTTATTATGTATTCCAAAAGAAGCCTTGAATATGTAAATTAAACATGTATGATTTAATGTTTAAACAGTGAAAACCTAATAACCAATGCACATCTATTAACTTGAATGTTTCAGGTTAAATTTTAATTTCTATTCTGCTGAATTATTTCAACTTTTTAAATCTATGAAGTGGTTATGAAGGGAACATTGCTTGCTGCTGTATGTTAATAGAGACCCATATGTAACATTGCAAACAGTTTTGGGTTATTACAGTGTGCTGGGTTGAATAGAATACTATCCCTTCCTCCAAAGACCTCACCAACAAGTAAAAGAACCAAAGTACATATTTGTGGGGGTGATATTTGCTGTCCTAGAGTAGGACCAGATGGGGAATAATCACCACCAGTGAATAGTGTGAAAGTAGCCTTCAAAGCCGGGTGGTAGATTCAAATCAGGCATGCAGACTGACCAGGTGCCTGACAGCCAGTAGGAGGGGAAGGACCTTTCTGAACACGGGGAGCAGTTTGTGCAAAGGCTTAACTCTCTGGGGAGCTTTAAAGTTACACTGTCCTCAGTCTAAGTTTTACATTTGCTACTTGCTGGTAAATTTTTCTAAGTGTCAGTTTCTCATCTGAAAAACGAGGGACATAGTAGTAGTACCTCACTGGATTGCTTAGGGATGAACGGCAAGCATTTGTGGAGTATTTAGCTCAATGAAAACTCCTGTCTCCCCTTCTGCCAAAGAAAGGGATATTCAGACTGTAAGGAGAAGGCCTAAAGGAAGGAGTGGGATGAGTTGATAAGGCACATAAGGATGTGGGAGAAGGAGGGCAGTGGACAAAAGGAGAAACGGACTAGTTGGGTTGTCCTGGCGAATTACTTTGATGAGGATGTCAGTCCTACAGGAAACTTGAAGCCTTCTGCTCTGAAGGTGGTGCGAAGGATATTATGTTTCAGGCTCAGGATGGTGGAGAGGCAATGTAGAATCAGTAGGAGCGATTTATGTGGGCTAAACCATCTGCTGAGTACACGTATGGATTATTGCTGCAATAACCTAGCAGTAATGGACTAACGGGCCACGCAGGCCATGGAAAGAATTTTAAAGGGCATTACAACAATGCAGATGAAAGGAGTTGATGACTGTCTGGAGTCAGATACCTAACAAAGGCAGTGAGATAAAGAAATTAGGCCGTACGTGTTAGTGAGCTCTTGTACTGGGTAGATACAGTAATACTGCTTGGGAAGCTGCAGCCGCTGAGTTATGAAAGAAGAGTAAATGATTGAGATAAGGTGAAAATTCCTGTAAGTTTCCCACTTTACGCAACCGGAAAGATTGCTCTGGTGTCTACTTGAAGGGGAAAGTTGAATATCAAGAATGTCACGGAGGAAAGATGGCGCCGTCTAGCTTTACCATGTTCCGTAGCTAGAGTTTCTAGGTCACAGTGTCACTGAAAGGCTTGGTGTTCAGTGGTTAGAACTCTGTGCATTAACAAAAGCTGTTTCCCAGACCAACACATGTCTGGACTGTTCTGGCACTGGGTATGTGTTCTTAACTGACAGATACTGAAATAGCAGCACTGAGCCAGCAAAGGAAAGGAGCTCTTTCAGGGAGCTACCGTTTCTCTATTCTGTACATGGGAGATGAGGGGAAGCATTCTGAAATTACTTCCTCATTAGTGGGTTGGCACATAAATTTAATCAAGCATGCCAAATTAAAAAAAATATTCAGAGCAATTTCCATGCACCAGAGGTGGTGAAACAATGAAATCAACACAGCTACTTCCAAATCTTCACTGGATATACATTTCAAATATTGCTTAGAATAAAACAAAGCCAATTAAGATGCACCCATATTTTTTTTAATGTTAGTTTTTATTCTCATTGTTATTTAGCATGTACATATTTTGGCAGTATTTCATCAATTTTAGTTTAGAACAAGGAGACTTATCTTCCCTCATTTGTGATATGGGAAGGTATGATAGGAGTTATGATAGAAGTTAAGGTTTTTAGGGTTGCAAGTAGTAAAATCTTGAGCTTAAACAAGAAAGGGCATTTGTCATATGCATACCAGGGTGTGTTCCTTTAAACACAAGGGCAGGAGTTCAGCTACATACCCGAGCTGGCACTGGACTGATGCTGGCAAGCACTCTCCCTGTCTCTTGCCATCTAATTAACTTCTCTCTTTGCCTCTTCTTTATCTCTCTTTCCCCAGGTTCTCTCTGTGCTTCATTCCCATGGCAGAATATGGCTGCTGTATAGCATCCAGTTTTGTCTTTTGTAGGGAGCTAAGTTGCTATCCCTGAATCACAACTCCAGATTCCTTAGAGAAAATCTGCTTTAATAGCATGTGACACAGTGTAGAGTCAAGTGTATGAGCACAGACTCTGGGCCAGACTGTCTGAGTCAAACCCCTTCGTGCTTCTAACTAGCTCACTGACTTTGGGCAGTTACTTGACCTCTGTGAGCTTAGTTCTTCTTGCCTATAAAGTTGGAAGAACATTAGAAGCACTTTTGGGTTGGTGTGAGAATTAGTTAATGCATATAGAAAACTACCACATAGTAAGAGGTGTATGTATATTAGTTGATGTTATTCCAAATTGATTCTTCCATCACAAAATCTTGAAAGAAAAGGAGATAAACTTTGGGCAAGATTATAAATACATATATCATCCAAAAATTACTTAGGTTGTTTTGCTAAAATATGAAATTATTGAACTAGCTTCCATGACAATAATTAGAACTTCTCTGAATTTAATCCTGTTTCAGATTGTTGAAACACAATATATCTATATTTGATACTGGAGCGCGGTTGATTTGTAAGTCAATACTTTTCAAAGTATCTTTTTAGGGAAGATGTAGGGGCAGTTGACATAAGACGTATATTAAATTTTTATTTCTTTGTTTTTTGAAACTATAGCTTGTCTGCGTTGGTTGAGAAATCTCATTTGTGCGTGCTTGTTTTTTTGTTTTTTGTTTTTTAATATAATTTATTTTATTATCATTAATTTACAATTACATGTGCAATATTACGATTATTAAACTACCCCTTCATCAGGTCCCCCCCACCAACCCCATTACAGTCACTGTCCATCAGCATAGTGAGATGCTATAGAATCACTACTTGTCTTCTCTGAGTTGTACTGCCCTCCCCGTGCCCCCCCAACATTACATCTGCTAATAATAATGCCCCTTTTTCCCTCTTATCCCTCCCTTCCCGCCCATTTTCCCCAGTCCCTTTCCCTTTGGTAACTATTAGTCCGTTCTTGGGTTCTGTGAGTCTGCTGCTGTTTTGTTCCTTCAGCATTTTTTCTTTGTTCTTATACTCCACATATGAGTGAAATCATTTGATACTTGTCTTTTTCGGCTTGGCTTATTTCACTGAGCATAATACCCTCTAGCTCCATCCATGTTGTTGCAAATGGTAGGATTTGTTTTCTTCTTATGGCTGAATAATATTCCATTGTGTATATGTACCACATCTTCTTTATCCATTCATCTACTGATGGACACTTAGGTTGCTTCCATTTCTTGGCTATTGTAAATAGTGCTGCAATAAACATAGGAGTGCATCTGTCCTTTTCAAATTGGGCTGCTGCATTCTTAGGGTAAATTCCTAGGAGTGGAATTCCTGAGTCAAATGGTATTTCTATTTTGAGTTTTTTGAGGAACCTCCATACTGCTTTCCACAATGGTTGAACTAATTTGCAGTCCCACCAGCAGTGTAGGAGGGTTCCCTTTTTTCCACATCCTCGCCAACATTTGTTGTTGTTTGTGGTTTGGATGTTGGCTATCCTCACTGGTGTGAGGTGGTATCTCATTATGGTTTTAATCTGCATTTCTCTGATGATTAACGATGTGGAGCATCTTTTCATGTGCCTGTTGGCCATCTGAATTTCTTCTTGAGAGAAGTGTCTATTCATGTCCTCTGCCCATTTCTTAATTGGATTATTTGCTTTTTGTTTGTTAAGGTGCATGAGTTCTTTATATATTTTGGATGTCAACCCTTTATCAGATACGTTTTTTATGAATATATTCTCCCATACTGTAGGATGTCTTTTTGTTCTACTGATGGTGTCCTTTACTGTACAGAAGCTTTGCAGCTTGACATAGTCCCACTTGTTCATTTTTGCTTTTGTTTCCCTTGCCTGGGGAGATATGTTCATGAAGAAGTTGCTCATGTTTATGTCCAAGAGATATTTGCCTATGTTTTTTTCTAAGAGTTTTATGGTTTCATGACTTACATTCAGGTCTTTGATCCACTTTGAGTTTACCTTTGTGTATGGGGCTAGACAGTAGTCCAGTTTCATTCTCTTACAT
>JAVSCE010002552.1:0-16824 GCA_032199065.1 Smutsia gigantea | reverse complement strand
TGGTGGTATGGGAAAGGTGGGTACATAAGGATGCATCTAGGAGATGAACTGCTAGGGAGGGAAATAGAGTGTTTGGAGTTGGCTCCTGCAAGTGCCCCAGCAGTTGGGTTGAAGTAGGGCTGGGAAAACCTCCTTTCTCCAGCCAGGCAGCAACGTCTGACCTCTACTGAGCTGATTTCCAGGTGGGTGTGGGCTCGGGGAAGGCAAGCCATAGGGGTGACCTGCCAGTGAGGGCAAATGGAGCATTTGGGTCTGGCTCCCACAAATGCCTGACAAGTTGGGCTGAAGGATAGCTAAGGAAGCATTGTCCACCTTCTCTTTCTCCTCTGGAGAGAGCTTCCTCCAATTCTCATGCCTCTGGCACACTTCTCAATGCTGGTAAATCTTTCAAACTGCCCCCTTTGTGTTGGGTCTCATCCGGACCAACAGAGCACGGTTGTCCTCCACAAGTGACAGGAGTCTTAGTCTCCCAGAGTGCTCCAACTCTCCCTGGTGTACGGCCCCATTAATCCCCAAAGCCCAATACAACATGGTCTCGTGTTCCCAAAGCCCATCTCCAGAGCCAGGTGTGCAGACTTCCTGGGTGTTTGTCTTCTCCCTACTCTGTTCCTCTCCCTCCTGCTTGTGGACTGGGATGGGGGAAGGGCTTGAGTCCTGATTGATTGTGGTTCTGCCACTTTACCCTTCTCCATGTTGTCTTCTCCACCCGGTGTAGATGGTCTCTTTTGCAATCTTTAGGTCATTTTCAGGGTTAGTTTTATTTGCTGTAGTTGCTTCTCTGAGTGTACGTAGGAGGTTTCTGCTGTCCTCAGTTCCTCTTGTCGGGAAAGTCTGTCGAGAAATTCAATAATAAAAAGGGAGAACTGAGGTCATGTGATATCCAGAGAGAGTTGCATTACATTAAGGTGTAGCATGTGCCTGGCTGTTTCAGACAGCATCAGCTATTATATGAAAACTTTCTAGAAATCCAAGTTTTTGGAACCTCATCACAGACTATTGAATCAGAAATTCTGGAAATAAAGCCCAGCTAACTTTTTTTATTTTAATTTTTTTAACAAAGCAATTTGTGTTTCAACAAGCCCTTCAGGTGATATTATGATATTGCTACACTAGTTCGAGAACCTAAGGTAGAAGTAAGAATTTTTCATTTTATAACTTCATGCAAAATATTATATGAATGTCGTGGGTAATAATTTTGTGTTTGGTGCCTTCTCAATCTCATTCACTATGTCATCACTATATAAATAGGAACTTGCCTGTGTGACTTTCATGCTTACTAAGATTCTGAATATAATTCAAGACATGGCTCTGCCTATTCCTAACCTTTTGAGTAAGTAGACTAGTTTTCAGCCTAGTGGACATGGCTTTGGACTGCTAAAAAAGGATTATTTAGATTACTGCTTGTCATATTTCCTGACATTTCACCATTAGAGATTCATATGATAGTTTTCTATGAAAATGTTAACAGTGTTTAGAGGAGTATACTTTCAACCATTATCACCTAGTACCCTCATGAGAACAAGACCCTTAGGACTGGCCACAGTGGGACATGTGAGGATAGAATATAGGGTGAAAGACAGATATCACTAACTGAAGAACACTGGTCCCATCTCTGTGTACCATACCCAGTAATACTGCTGTTAGTTACTCACTGTGAGCCTCAGAGCCCAAAGCAAAGCCCTGATCTGGGTATTCTACTTATACCTCTCATATGCCAGTATTTTTGAAATAAACTTTTCAGTCCCTTCAGAACAATCTAATAGATATAAAATACAACATTATGATGGAATGTTTATATTCCAATAATAAAAATATATCAATTCTAGAGAATAGAGTGTAGAGCATAGGTTTTCTAGAAATGGACAGAAAAGTCATTTGAAATTGAATTACCTCATTCTGTATTGAGCAATTCACAACTAACATGCTTCACTCAGCCCACAGATCATCAGCAGAAGAGAAACTGAAGTTAAAAAAAAACTTCTTAAAGTTCAGGGACTAAATGCAGCTGTCATGCCCCTTAGCCTACAGTTAAATGTTTCCAGAGGAAAAACACTATAATTTTGACAGTACAGGTGCATAGCATATAATTGAATAAAACAACACAGTATGTATTTACTTCCCTTTCAAGTGCTTCAACATTTACCATTTACAATTTCAAACAACTTTCAGCAATCTGAACATCTCTAAATATAAGTAAAACATTTATTTTGGCTATTTGGGGCTGTTCATCAGAGAAAAGCCCCATGGAGACTGAGCTGAATCATTTATAGGAGTCTGATGCCAAAGAGCCTTTGTATTTCTAAACACACCATACCAGCTACATCCAAGCACAGGAGTATGCGCGTGGTAGCTATTCAGTTTCTAGTTTACTTTGAGAAGTGTAGGAAAATGAAAGACACTTCTACGAATTTTTCTTTTTAGACTAGTGTGAGGAAATGCTAAAATAACCAACATTTGGTATCTGGTAGAAAGACTAGTGAAGACCCTCTTTTCCAAAACACAGACTAAATAAGAAATGTCACTATCTCAAATGTTCAGCATTTAATTTCAAAAAGTAAACTACCTGACTCTGGCTAAGAGCCTTGCCTTTGTTGGTCCTCTACTCTGGGGAGGGCTTCGGTGAATTTAAGGACAGAGAAGACAGGCAGTTTGTCTCTTGGCCAGCGGCTGGCCAAATATTGGAATAAATTAACCCAGGAACAGCAGTTCTGCATTCACAGACCCTGCCTTGGGCATAGTCATTTGCAGAGCTCTGTCACCTCAAAGTGTGCAAAGTCACTTTTCCTTTGATGAAGATGGGCTAGGGTAGCTGTTTTAGAGAGGCTTGCTTCAAACTTTTTTCTACAAATATTTCCTGCAGCTGACCACAAGTGGGGACTAAATTCCTTTAAGAGTCATGAATTTCATTCTCAGTAACCAGTGTTGTTGCTTAAGTCCAGAATCCAGCTCTGGGGCCAATGAAGTCTAGATTCTGAGCCCTTAATCACATTTAAGTTCCTGGTGTCTGTTGCCCATTGATCACAGGTATTTTTTTTTCCTCACTGACTTTCATGTATTTGAAAAGTCCTCAGTAGCTGTGTATGGGAGGCCACATAACAGCATCAGCCAGTGCATAATGGGCTCCTTTTGGTCGGTATGTAAAATATCCCTAGGTCTTGAAATAAGATATTGGAATCCCATTTCTTATGTTTAATGTGAAATTGTCCTTACGGGTCTCATGACCTTAGTACCAAATGTGTAGGTCAACATATAATCCGCCTGTGTTGGCAACCAGATGTGGTTTTTAGGTTGTAACACTGGCTTACTCACCCATATTGACACATGTAATCTCTGGGAACATTTTCTGATATTTGTGAGGCCATTCCCTGACCTTTATCACCCTCTTAGGAAGAACAACTAGAGAGTCTTTCTGTGACTTCTCTTGGTTCCTGTGTGTCAGTCAAAGCTTGTAACTCAGAGCCAATAACAATATACACATTGATGAAAAAATATACAACAGAAAAGAGCCAAATCCTTAATGGTGCACACCAGTATAATTGTCAGCTAGCTTCTGCGAAGCTGAATATCCTTTGTCCTGAGATTTAGCAAAATCCATGTGTTACCTATTTGAAGAGAGCTGCTAGTGCTAACAGCTCCACCTGAATGCCTAATTCTCCTCAACCCCTTTCAAAAGAAAAAGCTGTATTTAGGGACAGTCATGTTGCTTCTGGAGCATCCCCTCTTCATCAGTGAGTCTAATCTTTCTGATTTGAGAGAGATGGTCATGGTGCCCTATTAAACCAAATCAGTGATACATGAGGTTCTAATCATGCATTCAACGTTGTGTAGGTTTCTATATTTCTTAGCAGATGATAGGGACCTGGCATAGGGTGAGGGTTCATGAAGACCCCTTCTGCTTGGCATGCCAGCCTCAGCCAGTAATTCAACAGAAAAGCAGCTTGAGACTGGCACTGGGAACAGGGCAAATTAGGATAAATGTTACCCAGGCCCCAATTGGAAACTGGATATGCTACCAGGAAAGTGCCCCTTCGTTTCTGGAAAAAAATAAAATATATGAAAAAAATGTTCTTTAGCTTTTTCAGAAAAAAATTCATCAGCTTGACCTATTATTTCCAATGCCCCAAGAGAAAACAGCTTAGATGGTAAAAGCCAGCTGGTAATTGAATCTACAAAAAAAATCACACTGTGACATGGGCTCAAAACCATTTGGAGAGGTGAGATACACTGGGAGGAGGGAAGTTCTACACTTTCTGAATTTGAAACATGCTTCCAGCTCTTTCTCAGCTATCCTAGGAGAAGTATACAAGCTAACAAACAGGTTGTTACTTCCACACACCCAGCCATTTTTGAATTGGGAGTGATGTAGGGTATAAGGATCAACTTGCTTGCCTCTGCTCTTCCAATATTTCCTCCTACCCCAAGAATAAGGTGATGTTCTTAACACCCTTTCATTCATTTCCTCCACATCTCCCTTGGCTACTATGATAAACACATTTGATGAAGGTGTTAATGGCAGATAATGAGAATTCATTCCTATTCTGAGGCATTGTTCTACTTTCTTGATGGGCCTTTCACCTTTATGCCTTAACATGGAGAAATAAGAAATTTGGAGATTTCAAGTCAATGCAGTAAGGACTTGAATTAGCAGTATTTTGGGATACAGGATTTTTTACTGTCTTCTCCAGCTATTCAGGATTTCTAGCTGCCACTCCTCATGTGTCACCCCACACTCCTGCAGTCTGCAAGCCCCACCAAGCAGAGAATGAATGAAAACCAACCCAGAGTTTAACTCTGGATTTTGCTTCCCAGAGTCTTGAAATTCAGAGAGAGGGAAGAGTTAATTTAAAATTTTTTATAGCATAGCACTCCCCAGTCCTAGTTCCTTCCTTGCTATTTAAACAGACTTGACATTTCTAATTAGGAAGTTTTACATCCAGGCAAGCGGAATTTACCCCCAGCTGGGAAAACATGGCTTAGTAAGAGTTTGACATCAGCCCTCATTGATCTGAAGATTATCTCCCGTTTGAGACTGAAGAACCTCTGGGAGACCAGGGAGGGGAAACAAATGTGGGAAAGTGTGTGGAAATGCTTTCTTTGACTTCGAGGTTAGGTGGATAAAGCCTGGTAAGCAGAGACTTGGGAGAAGAAATCGTTTTTCTTTCTTCCCTCTACTGCAGCCTTCCTCCCCCAGCTCTCCTTGTCAATATTCCAGAATCTGAACTTGCTAAAGGAAGGCAAAGAACTTGTTGATCACAGCGATTGGAAAGATTTTCACATTGTTTTAACTTCACTGACAAAATGGCTTATTGCTTTGTTGTTTTCAGAGATTCAGTGGGGATATTACAAGATGTTTAAGTTAGATGGGGAGAGCCCTCAGGAGAGTGAGTTGCCTTGATTTCTCTCCCAGGACCAAGTGCATTGTTCATCATCGGAAGACCGACCTCCAAATTGGGAACTATACAGGTTCTCTCCCTTCTCTTCCTTTACTTGGTTTCTTCCTTTAGTGCCTTTGACATACCAGGATTTCCCTTTACCTATGTCTTTGCTCTGTGGCTGAGAAACTTCATGTTACACCCTTTATGTCCATAGTGAGTGCCTGTGAATTGGCTTACCTCCCCTTCGGGATGTCTTATGGGAGGATGTAGTTTCCCTGTAGTGGAGTATCTTCTTTATTAAGAAGAAAATTCTGGTTTGCAAAGTCCTTAGTCCAGGTGTTCCGGGGCATCTCTGGGAAGTGCAGTCCACATTTCTAATTCCAGACCTGGTTATAGGCCACCCTAGTCTCTCTTGTGACTGCCCTTTTCTAATTCCTGACTCTGCTCCCATTGTGGATGGTAATGTGACATAGTTAACTTTGTGTTGAGCTCCACTGCATACCTGTTGTTCAGTAGGCTATACTTCTTTAACTGCTAGAATTTTATAAGGCTGCCAGACTACCATACCTTAGAGTTGTCTTGAGGAATCTTAGTCAGAAACACCATTCAGGACTCTACTTGATTCCCAAGACAGCTTGACAGTGCCTTGAGAGAGGGCATGTGAAGGCTGGATCTTATTTTGCTTGGGATGAGTTCTTATATGGCCTTAGGAGTCGTAGTGTTTGGTTACCTCCTTCTAGAGGGTAATCTTTTACATAGGGGATGTGACAAGATTCCTATACACAAGCCTCTAATAAGTCCTAGTATCCTTATGTAGATTGACCTACTGTCCTGCAGTTCTAGAAAAATATAGAAATTTGACCATAATAAGGACCTAGGATTTAAATGATAAACCTATTAATGGAAGAGGGCCTTGCTACTATAGAGTACCTTAGAAGTAAACTTTCAGGGATAACGTGCTTGCCTTTGAGTCATAGCTTAAAAATGGCTAAGGTAGTGGGGGAGTTTTATAACAAAGAGAATAGCACTGAGAGAATGAATTTAAGCGATATTTATGGGTATTTAAGGCCTTATAAGTCCCTTGAACCACTTTAAGTAGGTAGCCACCTGCATTTCCTATACATAAGATTTCCTTGGACCTGTAGAAAAGAGGCCTGAGGATGAAACAAGTGAGAGAAGTGGTAGCAGCAAATTGCATGTGCCAGTAAAGGGGCCAGAGTCCTTTCTTGGGGGGCACATGGTCAGGTGAGTATCAGAGTTCAAAGCAGACTATAGTGAAAAAGCCAGTGTTGGAATACACATGAGAAGTGGGCAAGTCCTTCTGAGCAGGAAGCCAATTATACAAGACCCAGGTAATAGCTGTCAGTGGCAGGGTCATAGCCTTTGCTAATACTTGGGTATTAGGTGATCTTCAGGAGTTAGAACAGAGGAAAGCAGATGGTGGAATGCTAGCCAACCAGTTAGGAGCCAGGAATCAGGAACATCCAAACAAGTGAGTCAGGTAGACAATGGCACAATTCAAAACACCAGTGTCAGGAGACTGAGCATTATTAAGTCAGCCTACAAACTTTGAAATATTTTTTGTGAAGAGAGAGCCCATTTTCTAAGTCTAGGTGTTGAGGTAGAAATAACTGAAAACTGCTGACTTGATTGGGAAGTAAAATGCTGGAGTGACAGGCAGTTCCTCCTAGAGCTTGAGTTACCTGTTCTGTCTCCCTTCCCAAAAGCAAAATGTCCCCTTGTTCAGTGTTTGGTACATAGTGGGCATTTGTTTAATGTTGAATAAATAAATTGTAATTTTATGAATAATATAAGGACATTAAGAATAAATTCATCTGCTTTAATTACAAGAATTATTTTATTTACAAGTAGCTCTGTTCATGCGAGCAAGGGCCATGTCTACCCAGTGCCTCATTGCCTAGCACAGTGCCAGGACCATATTAGATACTAGATGAATATTTGTTAAATAGATGAGTGTAAATATATATAAGGGTTCCAGATGGATCCCATGGGTTGAAGATCAACTTGGCAGCGATTTAGAAATACTGTACCATGTTCTTAATCTTTTCCTTTCTGGTCTCGTAACACAATAGAGGGCAGAAGAGGAGCACACAGGGTTCTCTCTGACTTGCAAGTTAAAAGATGGGAATGTGTGTATTTTGTCTGGGCAGAGGAAAGAGCCTCTTCTCTTAAGCAGAGTGCAGAGTTTTATTTTCTCTAAATCCTGTACCACATACTAGCTTTTGAGGATGACAGGATGCTGTGGCAGTAGAAAATAGTGGTGAAGTATGATTCAATTTATGTAGGTTAGATTTGCAAAGAGCACTTCAGGAATATGGCTATATTGTAAAACATTACACACATGTGGAAACAGCATTATGGATCATTTTTCAGAGGTATTGGAGCCACTTTTTATGATGATTGTATATTCCCAATTCGCCTTGATGGTAAGCAGCATAAAGTATGATTTGGAAGAACCAAGGGATATGGGTTCAAGTGGGGCCTAAAGTATAAATCTAAGATATGTATGTGTTTTCCTGTTTGGGATAGCAGGCAAACTTGGAACACTGATTCCTTTTTTCTCTATTAAAGATAAGGAGAGCTGGGGCAGGAGGCAAAACTGTAGTCAGCCAAGTTTTCCTTGGAAGCTTCAGCCTTCCCCTTTTGTTCCCTTTGCTCCTTGACAACTCTTCTTCAAGTTCCCAAGTATCCTGCTGCTTTCTACCTTCCTACCTTAATTAACCAGGAAATGATTTGATCACTTTAGTTTCACTACATCCCTGTGATGATGACTTTTCTGCCAGGTCTTGTTCGCACTTCAGTTCAAATCAGTGGCTGTTGAGCATCCACTGCATACAAGGTACCAGCTGGGCTCACTGTAGCACATATAAAAGCTAATGGGTCATGGACCTGTGACCATGGGACCTCAAGAAGTTAACAACTTAATATTGAAATAGAAGAGATGAAAGATGGGCTCTAGGATAACTCAGAGACAAAACTGTAAACCATGCTATAAACAAAATTCAAATAAAACATAACAGGAGTACATGAGAAGTGGGTTATTCTTAGCAGGTTTTTAATTTGGACTTGAAAGTTTATTACCCAGAAAATAGGGATGTTGGAGAGGGGCATTATGAGCAGGAGGAACAGCAAAGGAACGACAGGCACACTAAAAGCAAAGTGTAGGATGTGGTCTGAGAACAGTGAGGAGCTTCATGTGGTCAGAATGTAGAGTGCACAAAGAACGTGTTACGGGAGATGATAACAAGAAACTTTAATTATTAAGAAGAATAGTTTAATGGATTTCATTTGTCATGGAATAGCAATCCATCAGTTGCTTTTGAAGAGAGGAGCTCTAATTTAGGAAGGTAAGTCTGATGGGACTATGGGTTGTCCCATAGTCTGATGGGTTGAAGTGGGGAAGCAGTTAGAAGCTCCTGTGATTGTTCAGGTGTTATGTGATGATGCCCTAAGCCAGTATATGGCAGAGAAGATGGAAAGGTGGAACAGATAAAGAGACAGGGGGAAGAAGATCTACAGAATTTTAGTGACGAACTAGAAATGATAGATGAAGGGGAGGGAGGCTTTAAAGATGGTACCATTACATCCATCTTGATCAACTGGGAGAAGGGTAATACAAAAATCAAAGTTAGAATCACTGAATCAGTTTGTTGGAGGAGATAGCTGATAAGATCTGGCTGGGACATGCTGAGCTTAGTTGGTACTTGTATACTCATAGGAGGTATTCAGGAGGCAGCTGCAAATGCATGCAGCCTGATTCTCAGGTGAAAATACAGAGTGAAAAATACAGATTTGGGAGAGATTATTATAGGTGTGACCATTTACTCCATAGGACTGGTGGTATCACCAAAAGGGGGTATCTAGTATGAGAAAAGAAAAATGAGGACATTTTCTTGTGGAACTCCTATATTCAGGAAATAGGAGGAGGGAGAAGAGCTCAAGAAGGTATCTGATCTGAACAAGAGCAATTCAAAGAGATCTGGTAGTGAGTTAAGTGCATGCTCACTAGCCCATCTGTTCCTTGAGGGCAGAAATTTTGTTGTATTTGTTATTTTGTCTCACCATAGTAATTATTCAAGAAATACTAGCCAAAGGGATGGATGAATATCACAGAAGCCAATGGGGAAGACTATTTTTCACAGGGATGAACACTGACAAATGTGGTCTGAAGTTGAATAGAATTGCACCTGGGAATGGCACTGTATGTGATAAAGAGGTCTTTCATTGGTAATTTGGCTACAGCAGTATCTACAGAGAGGTAGGGGCAGAAATCAGATTAGAGTAATTTGGGTAGTGCATTGGAATTAGACATGAAGAAGCCGAACTGAGTATAAACTACTCTTTTAACAAAGATTTGGGGTGAAGATAATGGGAACTATGGAACCATTTTTTCATAGAAAGGATTTTTCACAAGAGGTTTCATGCATTTAATAAATATCCATTGATTGTCTACTATTTCCCGGACACTGCTGGATACTGGAATGTTTTAATTAAAGGAATTTGCAGGCCAAAGAGAAAGGATCAATGCAAAGAGAAATGACTGAAAATAGAAGAGGCAGAAGGGCTGCACTGACAGTAAGGTTTTAGAGGAGGCCAGAAGAGCTGAAAGGGACAGCAGACATTCAGCGATTAGTCTTCAAAGGGGTGGATACTTCTTCCTTTGACACAAGAAGTAAGAATGAAAAGAAAGAAGGGTGAAAATAAAGGAAGCTTTGAAGTTGGATCACTGAGAGTTGAAAGAATTCATATGAATTTTTTTTTTCACCTCAGAGAAGTGAATAAAAGAGGTCATCTGTTGAAGTTTATGGCTTGGGGTCCTTGAGAAAAGTGGAATATCTTTGGTATACGCACCTTGAAAAATTCCCCAAGTGGGCTAGACTGCTAAAAAATAAAAGCATTGTCAATAAGTTCTAAAAGTCCAGTCAGGGTTGTACAGTAGAGGTTCATGTGAAAGAGACCATCATGATATTAACATAATTTCCCCAGCAATGCTTGCGTGCAGGAAAAGGAAAAGAGAAAATGCCTAACTGTATCATCTTCATAAACAATTTGATTTTGGAGTTTAGTTAAACCATATAAATGAAAAACAAAGGGGTGGCAGTTTTGAGGGTACTGGTGAGAGAGAAAATGATTGAATACATTTTTCCCAATTTGTTGAGCATCTTCTAGTACAAACACAATGTGATAGATGCTTTTCCTACATGTTCTAATTTAAATGTCATGATATGCCTTGAAGATGAGGTTGTTATTATACTATCCAGTTTATAGATGATGAAACCTTGACTGAGAAAGGTTGCCTAAAGTTTCACAGTTACTTTGAAGGGGAGCTGGAATGCAAACTCTTGTTTGACTATCTCCAAATACCATAAATTTTAAGTCTTTAGCAGTAGAGTAAGTGTATTGTCTGCCTTGCTGTTAAAGGGATATTAGGTGGGAGTGGGATATGGGATTAAGGATATTTGGGAGCTAGAGAGGCTTTTCCTTTGTCCCTAAAAGAGTTCAACATCCCCTCCCTTGCTATCCCTGAAGGTAGCTCCTTTATGCTTGGGGGCTTCGGTCTAAGAATGATTCAGTCCTACGGGTGCCCTTCTCCTTCTACTTGCTAGGATGTTATGCTTTAGAATGCTTCAACTTTGAGGTTAGAATGACCTGGGTCTGCATTTTGCTACAAACCAGTTGTCAAACCTTGTATGACTTATATAACCCCTCAGGGCCTTAGTTTCCTCTTCTATGTAATAGAGACAGTAACTACCTCATAGGATTAAACAAGAGAATATTTTTCGATCCACTAATAGAGTGTTATATGAGCTCAGTAAATGCCATTATCATACAAAACTATCATCATTACTATTATTTTTCCCACATTGTTAAAATTGGCCTCTCCCATCGCTCCAATCTAGGATTCTTAGATGCTTGGGAATCCTCCTCCAAGAACTGTGATCATATTTACTTCCAATCTGTGAAGCCTGGAAAGCAATTCAAAATCTTATGGTGCAGCATATCAGGTGCCTCAGAACATCTGCACCCAGGTTATTTGGCTGGGTCCCTTGAGGCTTGGGGATGGAGCATAACAGAAGCCAGGTGCTCTGGCTGTTAGTGGGTGAAGCACAGGAAGACTTAGTTCTTGAACAAGGGAGAGAAGAACAGTCAGTTGAAGGGTAAACTCAGATGTTAGGGGCTAACATCTGAAACCTGTGTTTCCTTTAGTTTGTGTCATGAGAATGATGATTAAATGGGGTCAGTATAAAATGTTCACAATGGTGCTAAAGAACTAAAATTGCAAAGAGAAATTAATGAAGGCATTTTCATCACTCTACTTTTTTGTCCTTTCTTGATCTGGCTCTTCCCTTGTTTTCCAACATTATTCCTGCTTTACTTATACTCACTCCAGCAGTGATGAACTGCTTGCCTTTTCTTCACACACATTCCATGATGGTTTTGCTGCCACTACACCTTTGCTCCTGTAGTCTGACTGTACTCGCTACGCTTCCATTCTTTTCTGAGTACACTCCTACTTCTCTGTTAATAATCGAGTCATGTATCACCTCCTCCAGAGAGATTTACCTGCCTCTACCTCACATTCCCCAGACTGCATTGTGCTCTCAAAATCATGGCACTTCTAAATCATTTTATCAGATGGTCTTCTCCCTCTGCACTTTGAGTTCCTGGAGAACCAGGGTGGTTTCTTATTTATCTTTGCACTCATAACATTTAGCAGGGCATTTAGCAGAGAGTTAATATTCAGTAAATACATGTTTAAAAAACATATGAGTTTGCATGGAGCATAGTAATAATTATGGAGATCATTTAGTGTATATTGGATGACAACTTAGTTGAAAGTTTTATTGAATTACAGTGGTGATCTCTTTATATGTTTGCTCAGTCTTCATAGTTTGTTGCTGATAGAGCATGGCTGTCTGCTCACAACTTAAACAAATTACTGGGAACACTGCTTACAAGGCACACATTTTTCTTTATAGTCCTTTGTTCTTTAACCTCTGGGGATTTCTGAATTACTGTATACCATCTAGTTTGGAACAACAAAGAATGCAGCCTCCTGCAAAACAAGTTAAAAATACATATATAATATTTCAGTGGCTATGCTTCATTGTTTAAGTAAAAGCCGATTTACCTGGCCTCCTATCACCAGTAACTCTCCGTTAACTGGTCCCTTTGCACAGTTCCTATTCAAAGAGAGCTGATGTTCATAATATGAGCCCTGAGACCCTGTGGCGTCATGATGTGCCGTCTGAATCATCAAAAGAAAGTTCAAGCTCTTTTCAGTCTTGTTTCCATATAGAATATATTTTCTTTCTCCATTCTTTGAAAGTTGTCTCATGCAGAATGGTAATTATCAAGTAGAATCTTAGATTAATCACATCCCTTGACCATGCCAGAAAACAGATTTCTTTAAACAGGTCTGATGACAGTAATTGGATTATTGTGTAGAATTTAAATAGCATGCCAAGTATGATTTCTTTCTTTAAAGTCAGGAACCTAGATGCTGTATCTTTTCCTTCAGAGAGAGTTATTTTAAGGATTAATTAAATGATACCTGGATCACACCTCTGCCCTTTCAGAGAAGGGTGTTAGATAAGTGCAATGTCACCAAGTAAAGCAGGTGTCACTTCTGCTAGTCAACATTGAAAAAAGTCTTACAGTTTTCATCTAAGTGATGCAGATAATTTTCCTCTTGCAGTTAAGGTCGATCACCTCTTGCTTCAATTGGATATAGAGTTTTGAATTAATGTCTTGCAATGTATGCTTTTCCTCAGCTCTGTGACTGATACTATGTTGTATCTTGGAGTGAAATGAATCCTTCCTAATTAAGTGAACAATACTCTATATAACAGGTCATTGTCATTTTGGGGAGATTGATTATTTCCTTCTAGGCAATATGCTAATACATAGTTACTATAACATTAAATGTTATAATGTGTCCTTTGGTTCAAGTGTCCAGTTCCTTCCCAGCCAGCTGACCCCAAGGTTTATAATATAAACCAAGCTATAGTGCCTACCTCTGGGAAAGCAGTTTTTAAAGAATGGCATGTGACCTGGCCAACACCCCACATGATATCTACTAAAGTATACATAGTACAGGCAGATTAAGTTAAACAGATTTTCTTCCTTGGGGAAATTGGAATCAGGATCAGAGGTTCCAGTTATTCTCTTTTGGACTGTCTTGCCTGAGCATTTCAGCCCCGGGCAGGTTCACTATGGATTCTGTGAGACTGAGACATGACAATGGAAGTTCTTGGGGTAAAGGGGTGTATACCTGGCTTTATTCTCACTGCAGTATGTTGAGCACTAGAATCATGTCTGCATCCAGAAAGTCTGCAGGTCTGTAATCCACCTCCATCTCCGCCTCCGGGTTTCTCTGCCACCTCATAGCCTGCAGCCCCAGAGCACTGGGCAGAGCTCTTTATATATATAGTCAATAACTTATTGCCCACATATGTTCAAGCCTGCACCTGTGAGCATTGCATGTGTGCAGTGGGCATGCAGACCAGGGTCAGGTGAGAATCCTGGCCATGGAATTTCCATTTTCTCTAAATGAACACTCAGTGTAGGATATCATGTGAGGCTGAGGCTGGAGTGGCCTTGTTTTGGCTATGTGCACATGGAACAGAAAAGGCCAGGAGGAAGAGAAAAAGAGAAAGAGTTTGTGTTATGGACTGAATGTTTGTGTTCCCCCCAAATTTATATGTTGAAGCACTATTCTCAAATGTCATGAAATTTGGAAGTAGAGCCTTTGGGAGATAATTAGGTTTAGGTGAGGTTATGAGGGTAGGTCTCCATGATGGGATTAGTATCTTTGTAAAAAGAGGAAGAGACCAGAACTTGCATTTTCTCGCCAGCATGCAAGGACACAATGAGAAGGCAGATATCTACAAGTGAGGAAGAGGGCCCTCACCAGAACCAAATCTACTAGTACCTTGATCTTGGATTTCCCAGCCTCCAGAACTGTTAAAAATAAATGTTGCTTAAGCCATCCAGTCTGTGGTATTTTGTTACAGTAGGCTGAGCTAATAAAGAGAGATTAGGAGACAAGGGGCCATTTGAAAAAGACCCAAAGAAAAGAGATAGGCATCTTTGTCTTGACCAGCTTTGCAGTACCTAGTCCCAGGTCCTTATGAAACCTGTCTGTGCTCTCTGACCCGGGGTCTGTGACATATTCTTATATTCTTCTGATAAATTCCACCATCCCTTTTTGCTTTGGGACGTTTAATTGACTTCTTGCTCTGTACTCCCATATGAACTCTAAATAAGATAACCACTTGATTTTCATGGAAAAAATAGAAACAAAAACAAAATGATACTTTTTCATACATATATTTTAAAACTGGATGGATATTTTATATTGGAAACTTACCTAGTGTTTATAAGGATTACATAAATAACTGACTTTTATGCAGAAAATATCATAACAAAATAGCTGTTCAATTTCATTTTTTACCTTAATGCTATTGAGAATTATGCTGATTTTTCCACATTTTGGGGCATCAGTGCATCTTTAAATGTTGTGGGATAATTTTATGTATACACACACACATATACACAAACATGCACACACATTACCCCATTTACATCTATAGTGAAGATATTTAAAGGTCACATTGCCTTTATGATTTTAGCACACTGTTGCTAGAGACTGCTGATCTTTAATTAAAAGGTCAGATCTCTCATCTTCCTCCAGTGACTTATGATTATTTTCACTACCAATGAGCTGAATTTGTCTTATTTAATAAAGCTGGATTCAAGTAATTATTTAATCTCTAGAGCTGTGGAAAGATTTCTGAAGACTAAATTGAACTTAAAATACTCCATTTCATTCAACTCTATCCCTCATTACATACATTGTTAGAAATAGTCAAAGAGTATTTTGATCTGCACCTTTTCTCTTTCTGCTTGACCTCTTGTCCATACCATCTTGAATTTCTTGGTTCTTAGAACCAAGGCTGAAGCCACATTTGGCTTTGGTGCCTGACTCATTTCCTTAAGGAGCATTTCACTTCACAGGCTAACCCCAAGAACCTAATGCCCTCAGACTCCTGCTGGCTACTGGAGGTGCTCTTTTCTAAGCTCCGCCCTCCTCCCAGGTCTCATTATGTACCACTTACTACCCCATATCCTCATGCAAAGTTGTAGTGGCTGAAAAATCATACTACAGGAGTTCTTTTTTATCTGTTATCAGGTGGTAAGTCAATTCTCATGACGGTGTCTACAAACTACAGATGATTGACAGATTCTCTACCCTGGTGCAACTGAAATGGAAATTGAAATTGGGACTCCTGTCTCATACACATATAGTGACTTAACCTATTAAAATACATGATAATGAAAATTTGGGAATTTGGGGTATGAGGTGGGGTAAGGTAGAAGGCTTTTTCCCCTTTTGAATCCTAGTGTGGACTTGGGGAGACAAAGAAGTGACCTCATAGGGGTACAAGAAGAAGAATCGAGCTGCAACTCTGGAAATAACTCTTATTCTACTGTGGCACTCTAGTGAGGTCTTTGTTCTGTGTTATTAGTTCATTCACTTTATTCATTCATTCAGTAAATCTTTACTGAGTATCTACACTATTTTGCTAGGTATAGTGCTAGCTGCTGGGCATATAATGATGATTAAAACCTATACAGTCTGCCCTCAAGGAGTATGCTGCTAGGGATAGAGAGAGAGAGAAATGTACAACATTTTCATGTTAACATGTCATGTTATCATTGTTGTTGATAAGAAAAACACAGAAGAGGGACACCTTATCTATATCTGGGTATTCAGGGAAGGTTTCTATGCAAAGTGACCTCTAAGACACGCTCTAAAGGATGAGGAGGAATTAGGGATGAAGTGTGTGCACATGTGACAGAGAGAGAGGGAGGGAAGGACAGAAAGGGATGTTGTAGGTAGGGGAAAGAGGGAACAGAATATGCAAAGGCTTTGAGTTCTTTTAGGGAATAAAAATGAATTTGGCAAGGTTGGAAGATAGACTACAATAGTAGGCATAGGCAGTAAAAGAAGCTGAAAAGAAAAGCAGGGCTGAGAATGTGAAAGGCTTTTTATGTTCTACTAAGGTGTCTGAACAGTATCCTGAGAAAATGGGGACTTTTTTTAGTTTTAGGAAGGCACGTTACATCATCATTTTGCCAAAAAGCCATTTTGGGTGCTGGATATGGCATAGATTTGACTGGGACAAAGGAAAACGCTGGGAAATGAGACAGATGACTATTTTAGTTGTACAGTTGATGACAGTAGCAGTGGAGATGGAGAGAAGTAAATTGATTCATATTAGAGCTGAAATGTAGATTTTGATACCATTTTTATCCAGTGTCTTCAAAAATAAGTAGCAGAGAATAGGTGTTCAATTAATATTTGATGAATGACTTAATCAAGGTAGCTAAGTGAAGCCTTGGTGTATACTAATACCTGTAT